>JAHZNE010006179.1:0-17733 GCA_027744055.1 Callyntrura sp. NNG-2020
TGACATAAACATAATGCACCTAATGCCTTTCCGGTTACCTCCGTTTTTTATTTTACTTTTAAACAACGCATAATTTCACATTCACCTAATTTTTCGCTTCTTTTTTGTATTTCCTGTATTTCGAAGTTAATTCCAATGGCTTCACTTTACATATTTTTCCATCTGCGTTTGGGAGAAGTATAATCTGTGTGTAGTGTGTTCAATGACCAAAATCCTAAAAAAAAATCTTCCTGCATATCGTGTGCTATATGGAGTAGATGGGAGAAAATATTACAATGTAGTTTAAAACTGTCGAGAAAAGTGTTTTAAGAGGATATAGATGTCGAAACGGCACCGAGACACCAAGATGTTGACGAATTATATGTACAAAATAAAACAATTTTTGCTGGTTATTTCACATTATACATTCTATTTTTTATTATATTTCATATCCTTTTGCGTCGACACAAAATCATGCCTACATTACATAGTACATGATATGAAATTGTCAACATTTTCTCGATTTACAATGTACTCTGCATGCTGTAAACAATGTATTTAAGAATTTAACAGTATTTACGCTAGGAAAAGAAGTACACAAATAATATAATTATACAAATAACATAACGTAAGGAATAAAGATAATCACCGACCAGTTTTCCGACAGAAAGCTTGACACCTCGTTCGGAAGAATGACAACAAAGTACATATTACTAGTACCTAAAGCTACATGTTATACCTTCAAAACGATCCATTTTCTTTGTATTAATTCATTTAGTTATACCAAGACGCATTTGTAAGAAAAACAAAACAATCAAGTGAAAAGATGTATGGGAAGGTGGTTAATTGATAATTCGACGAAATATCAAATCGTTACAAATATAATTTGACAACCGAAATGTTATTATAAGCTGTATTATAATATTATATATACGTATGTTAAGAATATTATTAAACATGTAAAACGATACAGCACTAAGTTTAGGCTGAACTAAAACTACACATTTCATAATATTAAAGCGCTCTTCACGGTTCACAGTCTCTCTTTCACATTTGACATTTAATTCAACACAATCAGGAGAAGAAAAGGCTGATTGATGTAGTAGGGGTAATTATTGATTAGAAATTTAGGAAGCAAAGGGCTCACCTCATCACTTCTGAGACGCCATGCGCACGATCTAACAATTAATACTCTACACCAGATGCATCAAAAACGTAAATTCAAAGTTCATGATTTTATACTATAGGTATTATTATTACATATAGAAGGACATGTTATGTAATATATGTAATTAGATAACTCTTTTTAATAATTTTTTATACATACATATAAGCCAGCCTTAACAGGTATTCGTCGTCATTATATCTCAATCACGTTTAACAATCGGGTATTACAATTTACTATATACAATATATGATAAAAACGCATTTGTGTGTATGTAGGTAAGTAAGAATTTATTTTTTCTTCAATACGTCATAGACTCTATTCTATCTATATTTGAAGGTCACGTACATACAGCTACCGTAACAGGTCCAAATAACACAATTTTTCATATTTTTGTTATAAATTAATATGCTACATTTTATATCTTGTATGTATGTATGTGAATGATATATAGATTAAGCTATTCTTACAAGAGTTTTTAATATACTAATTATTAAAGTTTTAAGCATTGACTGCGCATAAAAACAATAACTGTACCAAAATGTTTTTATGCTGGTGCTGATGCAATGACGGAAATTCTCTTGTTTTTGACTTCAGCCGAAGCAACTATCAAATCTGCTTCTGTCTTACCAAGGACTCTTGTTATCTAAGGACTGGACTGTCCCGGAAGACAGAACCTTTCGCTATCGCTTCTGCTATTAAACATGACTTGAATTAGTTTTCTTTGTATTTTCCGCAGTAAAAGCAAACTAAAATTTTATACCGTCAGCATATCAAATTATTTTTTTTACGAAATGCAAGCTTCTGTGAGATTCGTAATAATTTAATTAACATGTGCATTCGACTAATCTAAAGTTTGATTTGACGTGTAAAAATCTGGAAGGTATATACTCATACCAGTTTCAAGGTACAAATTCTAATTGTTGGGTTCTCTGCAACAATATCGTTGCCGTAAATAAATTGTACCTTGTTTCTTCTACAAGTTTTAATTTTTCATATATAATCATTCTTATCTACCTACTAAGCAAGTAATGGCTTTTTATGCTTGTGAAGTATATACCTATGTGCCATGTATATTAACTAAGCTATATACGTTATTTATGTTAAGATCTCGCAACAAGTTTGTAAAATAGGGATACATAGCTATATAATGACTACTGATATAAACGTAAAGTATTTACATCGAGAACAACTGCACAACAAACAGTGGCTCCAAACAAGGTTTAATATGGAAAAACTAAAGCGCATGCGAATAAGAGCCTACGTTAAGCTTTTATATATATTGTATATGTATTCTGTTGTAAAGTGTTTCATAAGATAGATATAGTTGATATAATACTACATTCATTTAGTCATATGTACTTACATGTAAAATATTTCTTCATAATCAAATGTAAAAAATGTATTGAATTCTTCTGAAGCAAATATAAAGCAAGTTGATATAAAAAGGAGTTGTTTACCTCCATCATTATCAAATACCTACAAAGAGGGGACTAAAATTATTACAAAAGCTGGACTACTTTGTATTTTACGGGTAATGAGAATCGGTACAAACCAAGTATTTATGTATCAGTGAATGGTCACATTTTTTACAGTGAAAATGATTTGTGCAAGTGAATATACACACTAATAGATCCTATGTTGATTTTTATATCGCAATTTGATTAAACTTAGGAATCAAGGCACTTGGCACCTGGCACAAAATATTTTCATGCAAAAGACAAAACGCCACGAAAAACCACACAAGAAAATTGATGAACGTGTGGCAATAGTAACATAGCCCTCAGAGTACACATGCTGCACCAATAATGTCGCTAATGATGTTCGTCAATTAGCTTGTTTCTCCTCACATCTGTTTGTTTCCGTGTTTTGGTAAAGATCACAACAGTTTCAGTGTATGTAATTTATTTAATTATAGAAGCGAATGTTGTATGAATAGTGAAACATTTGCCTCCCACTCACCTACCTTGTTTACATTTTAGAAAGGTTTTGGGCAAGATACGCTAAGAAGACGAAGCTAACCAACCTTTTGCATTTTCAATGGTGGTGGACCATCATGGGCACGACCACCGATGAGAGAAGGTTGTGTAGCTGCGGACAAAGGTAAAGGATCCGCACTTTGAAAATAATTCGCTATGATTTCAGATGACTGAATTAAAGCAATTTTAGGTATCCCTTTGTCATCCCCAGTGCTACTGCAGATGGTGCTGAAGCTTCCACTGTCGCGCCGCTGCTGAATCAAAGCAGGGACAGGGGCACTGGGCAAGGAACTAGTCTTTTGATTATTTTTAGCACAGGAATTTGTCGAGCTGATGGAGGACTTACTTGGAGTAGCAGCTGTGACAACTGATGATATTACAGAAGATGCAATAGACTGTGATTGCTGTATAGCTGATGGCAAATCTCTGATTTTTCTGCTAGTTTGATAGCGCCTCTCCACGAATACTTTCTTTTCGATCATCATTTGTTCCTCCCGGCTCAGGATCTTTGAGTCCTCAGGGCTTTTGTTGAAAGAATATGGGTCTTGACATTTGTTTTTCATCCAAGCCACAATTTCTACAAGAAAGTCAGTGAAAATGTTAAAAACAAAAGCGGTAAAAAATACTAGTATAGAAAACAAACAAGAACTGGAAGCTATATGCAAGCTTACTGAAGATGGCATGTCTTTTTTCAGGGCAAAGCTGTCTGGTTCCATTTCGGCCATTTAATGTACAATTCTTTATTTCTTCTGAACTAAATAGGGCATTGAACAATGTTCCAGCGGCATGGATTATGTCATTTTGTAAGAATGCTTTGGCCCATATTTCCCTTGATATTTCATACCCATCTACGGCCTAACCAGAAAATGTTTAACCATGTTAATGCTTACTTTTGTTTCTTTCAACGCTTAAATATGATATATTGCTTAATTCATGTTTTCTGGGGACTTACAATATTTGGAAGTCCTTCGATGGAAGGGCAAGCAACTACATCAGATGAGCTGGATGATGAAATTCTCGAGGTACGAGACTGACCTTTGGTTGTACTTTGTGAGCGACGCCTTGCTCTGGACTTCGTTGGGGACTTGCTTTCCATTGCCGGAACTAGCTTTCCCTCTACTTTCCCCGGACTGGGTAAAAGTTTTGCTGCAGTGGGAACACTTGTTATTGCCGGGGCTAGCGTACTGAATGTTGCCAATCCGTTACCATTTTCGACACTGCTCCGTGGTACCTTCAACAATTGAATGTTATTCCAATTCACGGGTGTTCCTGTGTTATGCTGAGTTACTACTGTGCTTGGTTCAATTTTCACCAAAGGAGTGGCGCTAGTTGTGACCATGGGCAAAGGAATGACTGTCCTTCCGTTTGGAGCTGGAATAATCGTAAATGACGGCGACACCACAGTTCCATTACTTACATTTGTTGTCTGCGCAGCTGTTGCAGGGATCTGATAGAAAATGGTTGAGATCACTGGTGATGAGGAAGACACCGCAGTGACAACTGGTTGAATGCTAACTGGGGATGAAATTGTTGTGGTTGAGCTTCTCTGAGTAACTGGAGGCGGAGGTGGAGGTAGCGGTTGTGGCTGTGGCGGCGGAGCATTAGCAGTTGCGAGTCTGATTGTCGAATGCTGATTACTGAAAGTGAGACCACCTGCGGTCGATGGCCCTAGTTCTCGAACATATTGATTATTATTATGAGTGGAACCAGTAGGGGGTGGGGCTACTGAACAGCTTATTTGCGGAACAGGAGGCTGAATCTGATTTCTGGGTTCTTCATGTATTATTACTGAAGGCTCTGCTTTCACTATTACAGATCGTGGCGCCTGGTTTTGTTGTTGTTGTTGCTGCTGCTGTTGGGGTTGCTGTTGAGGCTGTAAGGGTCTTGTATATGCCACTGCTGGGGGTTCTGGCAGTTTTTTTCTACATTTTAAAGTAACATACCTTTGATAAGACTCATATCTGATAACCTCATCATTTTGACCAATTTAAGACTTCATGAAGTGCCATGAATCCACATGAGTATTTAAATTTTGTATGCTTGAGCGTCTATGAAAGCATGTTTCACTCATAACATTGACCATGGACCATAATAATCTTGCTTACTACTTACACTGCCACTGCAGAGCGGTATGGTGACTGGCTGACGAATGCCTCTCCCAAGCTGAGAAGCGCTTTCACTGCGTTACTCTCCAGCTCGTTGAGCCGTTCTTCCACTTTCATTGGCATCTCGACTGCTGTTACAGCAGAAATTGATGATGAAGATGATGACCTTCTCCCTAACGAACAAAAGGAAGCGCCCAGAGCAGCTGGATTCTCTACAAAGAGATTAGCAGACGCCAAATTATCAACACTAAATCTAACCATGCCTGAATAAATAATACACCTTTTTATTGGCTTATTTGCAACACATACTACAGCGCACAAAACAAAAAATTACAATAACGCACACAGGTTCTAGGAACATTAGTAGTAAGAGGCAAATACTAGGTATCAAGTATCAACACCAAACACAAGTCGCAATTGTATTTTTGTATTCTACCTACTCAGCAATAAAATAGTCTTAACAAAAGCACGTATTTAGAAAAATAATATGCTTGGAGAAAACGTACAGATTAGGTATATGCAATGCATAATAATAATAATATGTATGTAACTCATTTTTTCTTACCGGACTTAATGTACTGTCTTTGTGTAATCATTATTTCTAAACCAAACTACACGTATTATATGACAAGTCGTTATCAACGAGGACGAACCATGCGTTTATCAGCATAACGCTAATGATTTAATTAGCATGGCACATAAACAAAACTTTGTCACTTTTTCACTCGTTCGGTCTTAAGAGTCAGTCATACAATAATAGTCTTACAATATCTCTTTTACCTTCAGAAGAATTCACCAAGTGACCATGCACATTGCATTGCACATTGTTTCTAACTCTCTATCTAGTCGCTGCTGCTGTTCAGTCTGACTCTGACATTTTCAACACTAAGCTTCACTTTCTTGACTCTCTAGTCTCTAGTTATGTATAATAGTAGTAGGATATAATTGCTTGCACATTTCTTCTCTACTCCGTATGCATGCTGCTGCCGTTGTTGTTTGATGTTGCATGAATTTTACAATGCAATGCGAAAAACGACGACGGCGACAAACTTGTTGGATGATACGAATGCAATGATGCTCTTTCTCATCATCATCCCATGAAACTTCAGTAACAAACAACAATTGAGCTTTTATCTGTAACAACGCAGCTTGCTCGCGTTGTTGCACTTTCTGTGGTATAAGTTACTGAGCCTGCAGAAGCAGCAGCAGCAGCAGCCAGTATCCTTCCTTACAAACAACACCAGTATTAACATTAGTCCTGTTGTTGTTCCTTGTCCTCATTTTTATCTTTGTCCACTCCTCATCATCATCAAGCTCGCACTCTCAACTCGTGTATTACTACTACTACTACTACTGAACAGTGAACGTTGAAAAAAACACCACTACTCTTGCTTTAATGTACTTCTTCAGTGTAAAATACTACAACAACAACAACAGAGATCCGACTAAAGTGTGAGACAACAGGGAGAGAGAGAGAGAGAGAGAGACAAGAAGACCTCCTCTGCTTGTCCTGTCCTGTGTCGGTATTTGGGGTTTGAATGAGTGAGTGCTCTAGCTTCTTTTGCCTAAATAATATTTTATTTATTGTAATGCAATATGTGCCTCCACTTACGACAACCAGCAGCAACCAACTCGACTGAACACATTTCATCCATCCATCCTGCTCATCATCATCAGTTCAGTTCAGTTGAGCAGTACATAATATTTCATTCTTCTTCACTCGCTCACACTCACACAGTCAGTCAGTCATCAGCGAAACCACACTATAGATGCATAAACGACATGTTACTCTACACACACCAATCGACGATCACACATAAAAAACCAAGAGCAGCAATATGCAATGAAGATGATGATAATGTTGATGATGGTAGAACAACATACACACACGTACACCGTACACGTATATATGCGAGTTTGTTGTTACACACGTAATAAAGAGTAAATCATATCGTACTTACGTGAACGCAACAGACAATGCAATTATTATAGAGGATGGAAGAGATGAAGCACACCAGCAGAAAATAGAGGTTATACTATCGTAGCTGCAGTAATAGGAAAGGTTGAAGTAGAAGCATGATGAATATGATGATCATAAAGGGAGATGTAAACTTACTTAAAACTTTCAGCACAATTGTGCGTCTTCTTCTGAAAGTTGATCACAGGAGGAGGACGACGTCGTCGACTGCCTTGCAAAAAGCATTTCACTTCCAATGAAAAGTAGATTAGGTATAGATTTATGAATTGTAGTGTAATTTTTATTTACAATTTGTGGTTGTGTGGCAGTAGTGATGATGATGATGACAATGATGCGCTCCTACTGCAGATTATAACTTGTCGCGGATAATGATGACGACGACGACGGCAACACGATGACGATGTTGAAGATGATAATAATGTTAGCAAAGGTCGAAATGTCGCAGATGGAATGAAACAGGAGAAAAAAATGTTCCGAAAGAAAAAAAGGTGATTTTTTATCTTGTTCACTTTTCGTAAAAGGTTAACTTTTAAAAATGCAATGTTTGTTGCTCTTTTGGCACCCCACTCTCTGGGAAAAGGACAGGCACAGAAATGACAACGGAGCGACAGGATTGCAAGATAAGAATGAATTACTTTAGCACACAGTAAACGTAAGTCAGTAGATGGATCAAAGCAACAGCAACGCTGGAAGCTGGATCGGATGAATTAAAAAACGGAGACGCAGACGGAAAGCGTACGACGAATACGAAAATTTTTATCATGATTTTGTTGTACATATATGCAATATTACTACTTAGCATCATCGTATATAACTTTTTAGGAATGAAAACTTTGCTACTTCTGTGTGTGTGTGTGTGTATGTTTATTTGCCTTATTACGCTGTGCTAGAGAAACGACCCACGACAATACAACGGTATGCTTCACGTTTTCATGTGTGTAAGTGGGCTTTCTGTGCTTATTTCCCTGTAATCCACACACAAACCAAGTCAGTAGTAGCATGAACGTTAATAATAATAATAATAATAATAAGACGGTGTATAGGAATTATTATTAGTGTGATGCGTTGTGTTGTGGTATGCTTTTGTTATGATGATGAACACGTAAAAAGCGTTAGAGTATATCTACAATTACAAAATCACAATGATGCAGGGAATAGGGAAGGGAACTGAAAGAGAGAGAGAATGAGCCAAAAAAGAAGATTCGCCTTCTCTTCTTCAACGTTCTCACCGATGATGTTGCCGCACCAGCATAAGCATAACAGCATAAGTTTAGAGTCGTCGCTTCGTATCACACCACATCTTCTGGCTTGGTGCACCTTCCTAACACAACCAAAGCCACGGCTCGAAAACACACACGCTACGCTACAATAGTACATATAAAGTATAACAAAAACACAACTGCGGAAAAGACCACCACTGCCCATGCCGTTTTTGTTGGAGCTCATGTCTCCTGTTCATTCCATTATTCTGCGTGATACATGAAAAGATTACGGTGGTGGTACGTATAGCTGAGAAGACTGAAGAATTTACGGAAAATGCAATGATACTGTTGTAATATCTTGTATGTGTATGTGTGTTTATGGGTATATTTAATAACATACAGTAGTATACCAAAAAGTCAGTCAGTAGGCATTTCAGGACTTTTTAAAGAATGCTGCTGCTATGTCTTGTCTAGCCATCCATTGAATTAAGTGTATTTCCACTACATGAAGTAACATGAACCATACTGCAAACCACCTAACCATGTAAATCTGTGAGTAAGTTTGTAAAAGTGTGAGTGAGTGTCGAGTGTACGTCCGTAGCACATTCGTACGCACACACCAAGTACCAAGAGACGACAACACTTTCCTTGTTTCCTTTTTCACCTTAATCTCACTGCCGGAATCGTGAAGGTAAGCTGAATGTAGGATGAGATGAGATTCGTTGGGAGAGAATAGGATTTTTATCTTGGATACTACGAAATAGTGGAAGGTTGCATTGATTGTCATGCATTTCAACTTGTGTGTATCTAAAACTGGTGTATTGATGTGATTTAAACTAAAGTACCAGAGTAGTGTAGAGCACCACGTACGTAAACATGCCGAGCCGAGTGGTAAACATTTTGCATCCAATGGACATGAGAAGATTGATTGAAGAACCATTATTATTACGTACATGATATATGAGGAAATAGCTGCAAAAAATGATGGCTTTAGCTTTGGCTTGGATATGGATCCCATTGCATTGTTCCTCCAGTGGTCATTAGTCATTTCATACCAAGGCTATGATGGTATATATTGAATGTATGAATATGTATGTGGGCATGTAAAATAATTATTATTATTACTTATTCATTACCTATATTGGTGTCGAGTGTAGGTTTACAGCTCATAACTCGTAAAATATCATGAACTAGCATTGATGCACAAAAAGCCTATATAGTGCATAGTGAAAAACATAAACGATTTCAGTTAGTGAGCGAATAGATAAATCCGTTTCGGAAAAAGATGTAATCGTTGAGGAAGCATACGTTGCAAATTGGGAATTAGTTTTAATGTCTGGGAATTTCTCGCAAAATTACATACATCTAGTCTTATGTTGTATTTATAATAATAGTGTAGCTTACAAAAATATCCAAATCAAAGGTGCTTCCTTTTCTTTCCTCTTTACCATACCCTAACTTTACCTATGCTTTGGTATTAGTTTCATCAAAAAACGTCGACGCAGGAGGGAAACGAGATGCTGGGAAGCATTTATTTCTGCGCAACGTGTCATACGCAAAAGTGAGTTGGGACGACATGAACGGGAACGGATTGTTAGGAGGGTTATATAATATAATGAAATTTCGTCGTTTTTCAACTTTGTCAGTTTCCTTCTCGTTGAGAGAGCGTGTATACTAAACTTCGTAATAAGACGAAATACAAAGGAAAGATGGAACAAAATTCTAATCATCATCATCATCAGCAGCAGAAACAAACGCAAACCCACTACCATAATTCACATATATATTACCCTATAGACTATAGATTTAATAAAAGGAACAATCAAATTTTGGAAAGCATATGCATACGCTTCTTACGCTATGCTGGTCTAGGTAAATACAAGAAGACATTAAACATTTGCAGCCAGCTCAACAAAACAAAGTCAGACATAATATCAGTTCTTGCAAACGATGCGATTCATTTACTTTTCCAACTGACTATGAGACAACTATGGGGTATGCACAAGCATTTCTTCACTTTACGCCCACCAACCAGTGCTGCTACACGCTGCTGCTGGTAGTCGTAGTAAAGGGTCTGCAAGACTATGTGGAAAAATGGCTTGATCATATTGTACCGAAAAGCATCACAACCATCCACCTCCTCCATGCAATGTCCCTCACATAATATTTTTACCCTCATGCTCATTACAACAACGATGATGTAAACACGGATAATTTGTAATTCTGTTGAGCCCATATGCCATATTTTAGAGGCGCATTAGATGGGAAGCCGAAAATGAAAAAAAAGATAATATAATGCAGTAGAAGAGTTTAATAAATGTGAAGTATATAGAAAACCGGGGAGAGTATCAAATACACCGTGTTGTTTTGCCAATTGTGTAAAGAGAGCCCAAAAGTAAGTAAAAAAAATACGGTCATGATGCAACAAAAGTTATATATATTTAGTATATAGCTTGATACGTTCGTTTTCGTGTATCATTTCATTGTATCAGTAAAGTTATTGAGACCTCACTGGGTTAACATGAGCAACGAGCTTTGGCGTACCTTTTTCATGCATGCTTTTAGAGTTCCTAACGATAAGTAAACGAACATAAAAACGCTGAAGCCTTGTGCAGAGCAGAGCACTAACTACCAACTGCATAAATACAGAAGAAGACAAGCCAAGCTAGGCAGCGTTTTTCCATGAATCGACATGAAACAAAAGTGTTTGCTTGCACTTGAGGCTAATACATATGGAATACGAATGTGTGGACTACGATTAGATGATGCGATGGTGAATAATGTACACACATGGAAAATAAGATGAAGACGAATGGATAGTTGAAATGTGTATTGCAATTGCAAACAAAAGCACAATGTCATAGTCATGATGTGGTGACCAGCTCCATGCAATAACAACAATATACCTTGGTGGTGGTGGTGGTGGTGGTTCGTGAGTACGGCAAAGAAATCTCGAGGAGATGGTGTGTTCGTTGTATTATGAAGAAGATACGTACGAGTTTGAATTTGACTACATATGCAAGCAATGCAACAAGACGAGTCGACCTATATGTCCTCTGCTACTAACGTTTTGGTTTAACAACCTTTTCGTCGTGTTGTCTCTCTTTTCTTCCTTCTTCTTTTTTATACACATACGTTAAATGGTTATGTCACTAAAAGTAAAAATGTAAACATGTAAGTAACGTGCCTGTTTTGTCATGTATGCATACATACAATGTTGTGGGAAGGTGGATTGACTGTGACTGTGTGAGTCAGTAAGATATTATAAGAAGGGATATTATACGGTTGTTTACTGGTCGTTGTGTAAAGGTATATTTTTGTAGTCAAAAGTAAATGACACGGGCCATGGTCGTGCTATGGTTGTTGTGTGTTGTAAAAAAAAGAAGAGCGAGTGAAGGAGTAAATAAAATTATGTATACATGCACACAATATATGCGATGATGATAGGTAGGTCACTTTCACTGATTCATCTTATTCGCCAAACCAGCAACAAACATTTTAATAGCTACCTCATGCACGTTACTTTAGCTGGGCATAGCGTAAGCATAAGCAGCTCTGCTGGCGTTGTGTTACCACCACCACTCTCAAGGCGAAATCCACTGCTAGGTTGCATTTACCAGATTATAAAATGTGAGCTGAGTTCGTTCGTGCTTTATCAATTTTTCGTCTCCGTTTATTACAAAGAATCCACAGCAATGTTTTTACATTTGACACTGATATGAACATATAGTACCAACCAACAGCAGACGAACTGCTAACTGCTTTTCCGCTTTTTTGATAAGAAACTGTCCGTCATATTTATGCTGTTGTATTCTTGTCCTCTTCTTGGTACAATTTAGACATAGCCTACATATATATCAATTATTTGGTGGTAGTAGTAGTATGACAGTTTTATTTTATTATGATGTTAATGCCCTTTTGCCTTCTTTCTACAGGCGTAATTGCTGCTCCTACCTTACCCATTTTACAAAATTGTCCCGTTGATTTCGATGAGAACGAATTAACTTTCTGTGAATGCTAAACTAACTACAACAGGAGGCACATTTAGTACGCAGCAGTGCAATTCAAGATTGTGATACAAAAAATGCTATCATGTCGATTCAACTATATATACTACTACATAGAGAGAGAGAGAGAGCCGTACAAAGTACAAACACATCCAACATCATGGCAGTTGGCTGGCATATTTATTTCATGTACATATGAAAACAATTTGAGCATCATTTTCGCCAACTGCCGACACATACGCCTGCGGATTGTTAAGAGGAACGGCGCTTGTTAATACATACGATGTAATACAATCAACCATATTAAAAGCGAAATCCATTATTACAACGCAACGGCAGCAGCACATCATTAGCAATATGCCGTGTTCACCTAAAACGGCTTATGTTCGTTTGGGGGCTTTACTTCTCTAGTTAGTTTTAAAGAAGAAAGCATAAAATATAAAAGGCATTTTACCACGATGTGGCTGGATTTCGCAAGAGGTATAAATCACCTTTGCAATCTACGACCAACTCTGAAAGTCAAACAGGCATCAAGGCGGTCATCAATCCTGTGTGTAGCGACCAAATTTTTCTTTAAAATTTCCTCTTTCACGTCTCTCCTAAAGACATGACAAAACGACCCAAACGTTTGATGGCAAGATGCATAGGTATATAGCATGTTTAGCTATTCATATTTCCGTTTTACGAATTGAAAGGCAGAGAAGATGGGTATGGGTAATAATCATAATAAAAAAGACTTCACATGAAGCAGCCAATGCATAGCTCATCATAATAATCATCATCAACATCATCAGACAATCAAAAATCAAGGTGACTTTATCACACGTATTCCAGGTAGATACGTTTGTACAGTTTAAGAAAATGGTGTTGTACAGTTGCACAATAGGTGCTCCTCTGTGCAGCACAACAACATCCATAATATGTAACACCATGCATGAGCAGAAAGACGTACTTCACATCAACGAGAGTAGATTTGTTTTGCAATTTTTGTACCATTTGCATTCGTGAAAATGCCGTGTAATGCCTTGACTTGAACTATGAAACTGAGTTGATGTTAGAATAAATTAGACACACACACACATATATATATATATACCTTCTTGTTATGTCTTGCTCTAAGAAGAGTATTTTGTATTAGGAAAGGTTTACTTTTTTTAACTTCATCTAATTTGGTAGTTTCAGTTTGTTTGTATGCAGTTTACTCAAGCTATAAAAGTGAGATGACATTATTATAGTATAAAACACTTTTGAATCATTGTTGCCTACGATGACAAGCTTTTCTACTGGTACGACTCCAATAAGGTTGCAAGTTTTTGTTATTGTTGGTAGATTTTGGTTGGAGAAGTACTGCAAGTCCAACTGGCTTACTTTTACCAACAAACTTGAGAGTGGGATGATGATCTGATCATGATCATATCTGCACACACACAGGTAAAAATATAAAAAGAGACAAAGGCAAAGCACAAGGATTGCATCGTTTGCAGCCATTGCTGATGATGTTTGCTCTTTCTTACTTTTATTATTATTATGCATTATTACCTACATTGCCCAGTAATGCATGCACGAAACAATTTTGTTGAGATAAAAGTAAGTATGTGTTTCAAGTTATAGGTAGGTAGGTAGGTATATAATACTTAAAAACGATTGGATACGAAAATACAATACAGCACGCCACGTTGGCGAGAAGGGAAAAGGAGTAAAGCCAAAAGCAGAGCAGCAGCAGCAGTAGGAGCAATGGTGGAAGATGATGATGACGAGTGTTACAATACAATAAATGTTACACACTCAGCCTTGATACCATTACCGTCATCAGTCATCTTTAAAACGTTTTCAAATTCTAAAGCGATCGTCGTTGTGTTTTATGAGTGTGCTCAAAAGCAACAAGGGGAGCATAAACGGAGCGATGCGGTTCGAAATGATGATGGGATCCACTTATCCCACCAGAGAATCGTTACCTATTCTCTGCTTCTTTGTTGTTGCATCATATACTTAACATAAACATTTTATCGATCTAAAGAATTTAAAATAGACAAAGGTATCCAGATTACTTATTTTAACACGCAAAATGTCGACCCATCAACTACAGTCATAACTATTTTATTCCCCGCATTTTACGAGAGCATAAAGACTAGGGTTAAAACTACTACACCGCCTCTCTGAATAATGTAGAGGTGCGTACTTTTGCCAATAATAAATACAGAATTGAATTACAAGCTAGTATCAATTCAAGCTATATACTACAAGAGAACAAAATGGTCGCGTTTATTATTTGATTGCTGTATGAGGATGCAAACAGCGCGACCGAGAGAAGTGTAGGCAAACATTGACTACCTAAAGTACATACGTGTGAAAGTTATCCATACAATTTTATAGATTTTCAGTTCAACCAAGCTTTCAAGATTTGTTTGCTTTTCTCTTACGGCTTTTAATAATAAAATGACGATATTTACTATGTAAAGTAATATGGTAATTTTTGGTGATGTATGTCTATTTTATGGCCGGATGATGGCATATTAGGTGTATACATGAGAATGTTGTATTAAAACTTTTGCAAAATCACATTTTGATGTTCACTTTGTCTTCTTTCTGTATTCTTCTTATACGTACACGCAGTTAAAGTGGCTTGCAGCGACGACGTGTACAACTTAGAGATATATATGAAGAAAAGCAACGTATATTGTTGCGAGCAATGTGAAAGAGAAGAGAAACGATATTATGCTGCATGCACAAAAACGGGAAGTAGCCAAAAAATTTAAGTCGTCCGTCGTTCGTTTGTTCATCTTTCTTTACAAGCGTTCCTCCTTTTCGATAGGGATTTACTTTTATTACTTCCATATTATGCTTCCATTTTGGTCTTGTAAAGGACACTTTATTTTCTATGTCGTGTTCATGTATCCCATTTTACATAAAACCGTCTCAGCACTACATAGACTAAAGATAGAAGATACCTGAATGAAGCCAAGGAGAAGTTTACGTTTGTTAGTTTGTGTTAAATTTCAGTGGTCTCTGGTCTGGTCTACTCGTATAGATTGCTATATAGCCTTATTTTCTCCTATACTCCTTGTAGTATGGTAGTACATGTGCACATGGATACAAGTTTACCGTCACCCCTCCATTCGATCACATCATCATCACTTCCAACAGTTCATGTACGTTCATAGCAAACTCATTGATCGTTTTGGTTGAACTACACAGTTGGATACGCGATGGTGTCGCATGGCAAGCAAGCATATACGGTATAGTATAAAGATGTATATGTACATATATGTTGCCTTCTCTAATATGTAATATTTCAATAAAGAAATGTGTAAGACACGTATTATGCGCCTTTTTATATTATTGTTTTGTTTATTTTACCGACTGCTGCAGCAGCAGCAGTACGTATGAACATGAACTACACTTTGGATTGCTGTGCAGAGGATGAAATGCTTTGAAAAGTATGATTCTATGATTCTTCTTATCACCGCTGCTGCTGATGATAATAATGATGAACTACGTGGTAGCGCCGTCCGACGATGTGATGTGGTGAGAAGTGACATAGCGGCACTAGTAGCAGCAGTAATGAAGAAAATACACACACACACACACACACACAACGCAACAATAATATATCCAGTATAACCAGCCATCACCACCGCGTGCTTGTCGTCGTGAGAGAAGAGGAAGGATAACGCAACGTTAAACATGATATTTAGGGATAACTCATGTCTCTCCTTGCTCTCAGTGGTGGTGGTGGGGGTATGAAAAAATGTTGCAGGTATATGGTAGTGTGTAATAGTGATACAATATATATGCAGCAGTATTTGTGAAGTTATAAAAGCGCTCACTTCTCGTGTCTCGTCCCTCTATACATTTTAACTACGTCAATTGAGGAAAAGGAGAACGATGAACGCTTTTGCTCTTGTGATCTTACTTAAAATCAACATGTTTCCCTTTTCCATCCTATTCAAACTGATTTGCGTGTCGGTTTGAATGCTCTCCTATTATTATTAACTTGCGCTGTTCATTTTGGTTGTTCATACGTAGTATGTCCGAAGGTACACGAATGTTTGGCAGTACGAATTGAGTGAGTTGTGAACTAATATAATTCCTACTTATAATGGGAGAAATAAAAGACGTACATGTAGCGTACAAAAATAAAAAACACCATCATCATCATCATCGTGAAGGATCAAGCAGAGACAGTAGATGACGATGATAATGAAAAATGTTTCTTGCTGTTGTATGGATGTTGAGCGCTCGCTGAATTCCTTCTCTGTGAATCCATTAAACATCCCAGTTGAATGATTTTTTGTTACACTCTTATTTTAAGTGATATAGAGATATATATTGATGAGAAAAGTGTGTATTGCAGTTTTTGCAACGATCATGATCACACAAATTATAAAAGAAATAATAAATGTTTGATAGAAATATTTAGGTAATGCAATATATAAAGGAGGAAGCACTTTTGGAGTGGAGTCTTGCCACAAACCATATCACATAAAATGAGAATAATTGATAAACTGTATACTTTACACAACGTGTATTGACGTGTGTGTAGGTTTAAGAAATTATTTGCATCCGTATTCCATAAAATTTTGGTTTGAATTGAATGCGTTTTTTTTATTTTAAAATTATTTATGTAGATACATTCAAATGAAATATTATATCGATACAAATATAAGGCAAGAAAGCAAATGACTAGAAAATTAAACTAATGCGCAATGACATTGAAATGAGCAATAGATTTAATATAATTTTTAAGAAAGGGAGGACTACTGAGCGACAATAATACTGATTGATGTCAATATACTACAATGAGAGGTTTGTTCAAGTTTGCCATCTACCATCATAATCAAATTATCCTCACTCACATTCATAGAAAACATTAAATAAAGTTTGCAGAAAATTCATGTATTGCCCGACAAATGCAAATGGAAAGGAACAAACAAGATTGAAGATAAATTAATATAACTATTCATGATGACGACAGATGTGGGTGGCTTTGGGAAGCAGACGTAAGTATTGATATTTCTTTAAAAACAAAAGCGAAACCTGTGTTTGACTTTTGAATTAATATACAATATAAGACAATTTGCTGTGGACGTTGTCATCCGTGTTGTATGCAATATCAATAACAATAGATTTATCACATTCATCGAGGATTGCGGATGATCGTGATGTGACCGTCAGTAACAAAAAATGTGTTGTTTGTGTATTGTGGAGTACGTACGTAAACTCAGACTATAAAAGTTATGAACGCATTCAATTTTTCATAGAAATTGGATTTGCGACACAGTAGGAAATCTTTATTAGCTTTCCTTTTGCATGCTGAT
>JAHZNE010006180.1:0-23977 GCA_027744055.1 Callyntrura sp. NNG-2020
TGCCTTCCGGGCTTTCTTCCTCGCGGGCTTTTTACCTTCCGGGCTTATTTCCTCCCGGGCTTATTTCCTCCCGGGCTTTTTGACCCCGCCGGGCTTTCTTCCTCCCGGGCAATTCACCTAGACCCCTTTTTAATATCGTATTCTACTCTACAATGTATTTACTTATCCGTTCAAGTTCACAAATTGTACACCCCAATAAATATTTACCATATTTAAAATAAATTGTACGTATGAATGATTTGTGAGTGAACGCAAAATGTGGCATGGTCATATTGTATCGTATTGTACGTATTGAAGCTGCTGCTTACATTTTTGGCATTTGTCTTTGACTACTTTTCAGATCGCATCGGCATTCTTTTTAACTAAATGTTTTTTTTTCTTTTCATGTTATCTACTCACCTGTGAAATCTCATCCGTTTAAAATTTGTCATAAACGACCAGTATTAAAACTAGTCGGGGAAGCACCGAAAGCTATCTTGGTGGAATGTGATGAAATAGGATATCAGCGATTCCCCAGCTCCTCCACTACAGCCAGTTCGTCAGGAGATGATAGTGATCAAAGTATACAAAGCCTGGGATCAGCTATCGGAGGAGATTTGACTCTAGACGATAGAAAAGACATTCGACGAAATCGCCATCTCCATCACAGGCATAGTTTACGACGTCATGGGATGCTTGAAGAAGATGATGAAATAGTGGTGAGTAGCGCCGACCAAGACTGCCTGTCCTCCTTAACTGTTGACAAGCTAGGACTGGACCTTCAAAGGTGCTTAAGACTCTCTATTAAAAATCCCAGACATCATCATCTCATAGAGTCCAGTTCAAATTGTAGTAACTCCCTCGAAAGCTCTCACAATTCGCATTCACCATCTCCGCCCCAACCAATACTGGTAGAAGATGACATCAACAACGAAAGCCCTAATGGCAGTCTGAGTCGCTGTCACAGTAGTCATAGTAATAAAATTCACAATGGAATGGGTGATGAGCTTATTCTCCCCACATCATCGGCGTCATCGGCAACTGCTGCGGCGAGTATTACCACTACTTCTGCACCTCCCTGGGATAAACCTGATTTCTATCTGTATAATCCATTTGGAAGTGCATTCCATGGCTACTTGAGTCATTCACAGACAAAGCAAAGGCTTATAAAGGACGGACACTATCTGGTTCGAAAACGGGCTGACGAGGACGACTTTGTGTTAAGCGTCAGGTAAGAATAAATATTTTTATGACGTTTCTCATCCACTCTTGTAATTAATTACCTGCACACCACATGCTACATTATCCATTAAACACGCACATTCCCCTGGGCCCTCCGTTAGTTAATTAATTAACATCTAGTTCTGCTTGTAGGCAAGATATTCTTTCTCTTGGACTACCAACGACAGGTTGACAGAAACATTATTTTTAGCGCATGTTTTTGGGTAACATGAATCTGTTAATTAATTATAGTTTGGGGTGCTGTATTGCATACATCAAAAATAAAATACAAAATGAATGCATGTACGCCCTAAAATGGATGGACGGATTTCACTAAAGTTCAGGTGTGGTATAATGGATGTATGTGAATAATGTGCTGGCTATATGCACATTGGATCTTACCCTCTTTTCTACACTTTTTCAGTTTTCAATGAGAATAGATTATTAGCACCTCGGCGCCTAGCACCTTTCAATGGACGATTAAATCGAATATTGACTAGAAGAAGGAATATATGCATTATTTCTCGTTTTACATTGCTGATGCTGCTAATAAAATACATCGGCAAAAAGGGAACATGAATATGCATGACATCCGTACAATATGGGATCGACTCGTTGCCTGAATATTAATGAGTGACAAAGTGCGCTTACTACTCCTCATTTCAGTAATATTCTCAACGCTCAGTTGGCCCAAAATGTGCCAAGCCTTGGATTATTCCAAGTGGTACACGCTCTTGAATACTTGAAAGTCTAAGTTTGAGGTTATATGTATCTACAACATATCTATCTACCTATAAACATCTTCTGTCGCGTTTATGTATTTAATGGATGAGTACATTATTATATTATGACTGTGATATGATGAGTTTAGTACATACTACTACTACGACTACTTGCGTTTGTTGTAGAGATAAAAAAATATACTTCTTTTCTGCTTTGCCGAAACTGAAAAATCATCAATGCTCCCTGTACGTCATCTTGTGTGTATACAAATAATATATAAAAGTAATACATAATCTATGCATAAGGAAGTATGCACACAAAAACGGATTTTGAGTCGTGTGGTTACATAATACATATGTACATACGCGACATACAGATAGGTTGTGTCCTGGCTTGGCTTGCCAAACTTTTTAGCTTAACTAAAATATTTTTTAATGTGTGTGTAAGTAGTCTAGCCTTGACAGAGCAGAGTTTACTACACAACGCTCTTATGAAAACATTCGTACCTACCTACTCACTACTGCTTCGTATGAGCGTTTGTATGAACGTCCACAAAAAATTAATATCCCAGTTGTCATTTATCTTATCTTCGATTTGGACAAATAAGCGCAGATTTGGACATTTAACGCTTGGTTCGTTGTGTGAATATACAAGCTGCGAAAGATAAAAAAAATAAATGAACACAGGGAACAGCTGCTGTACGTACACTTGAATTTGCCCAAAATATTTCAGATTAGACTCTGAATAATTTGAAATGTGCTTTACCACATACCTCATGATTTATTTATTTAAGCGTCAGGTTTGGTGGTGCCTATATGTAAGTAATGCAATGGTTCATTCATAACACCGTGTGTAGACAGAGAATGTGCGACAGAGACTGAATGCTATATATAATACTGTACTTTACATAAGATTGGTAAGCACGACTTCATCCTATGTTGAAAATTAATAAAAATCCTTTGCTGGATTGAACGTAAATGTGTGGCTTTCATGATTTCAGGTAAAAATGAGGACAAAAACAAGAAATTCAAAAGAATAATACAAATCCAATGTCACCATTCAAGCAGGTGAATGCATGAAATATTCAAGGAAATCTTGAATGAAGCGTGAACTCACGGTAAATAAACATAAACATGGGCAAAGAGATAAACTCCCCCGGGTGGTAAAAGCGTGACTACCGGCTGTTTTAAATCAGATAGTGGCACCACGAATGAGTGATCGCTAAGGTGTGAAAATGACGGAAGGCATCTTGTGGCTGATTTTTTTAAGTAATAAAACTGCCGGAATAGAATTTTGCTACCGATCTGCTACCAAACTAAAATAGTTTTAAACATTTCTCTGGTTTTTAAACTCTAATCTTCATGCCGCAAAATACATGAAGAAGACGTGCATTTTAAACTCATGTTTATCATTTTCCATCAATACGATCACTCAACGCCCTATTTTGGGTTTCATATGTGCTGTACTGCTGATGCGATATAGTAAACACCACATGTAATTGGTGCAATTAAGCCTGTACTTGAGTGTATAATGAAGATACATTCGCTCACAAAATAAATTAGATTAAGTGGTGTTAAAAAGTTTTCAACTTAGAAAAGAAAAGTACGGCTGTGTAATTTTCACTAAATGCTGGAAGAAATCTTTGCTAATTGTGTAATAATATTTTACAGCAGATTTAATGTAGAACAACTCTCTGACCTTTACGCTTTAAATGGATAAGCTTTCCCATTCCTAGCGATTCTTATTAATTTTTATTATTATCGTCTCTCGCAGCAAACTTTTCTTCAAATTGCCAACGTACGTCGAATGCAATTTACTGTATGTACCTATGCGTAATTGCGTACCAGTAATAAACCATGCCCTCGTAATGTGGCATGCCAAAACTTTTATTTCATTTCATATGATATGGGTCGAGTACTGTGTAGAGAGTGAGGGAAAGGTCTTTGTTCCAGATTATAAGACACGCTTAAAATGTATATTTCAGCACAAATTGATGACTCTATTATAAAGCACAAATTTTAACCTGTTAGTACTCTTCAATTTCCTCAATAAGTACCAGTAATTTGGAAAATATTGCTAATAACTTTCAAGTTTTTAATGTCTATATACTTGTAGAGTACCTAAAAAGTAGAAAATTTCGCTTTTAGAAAGTTATAGATTGGCAAAGCAAGAATTTTAATGCCGGGTTTTTGACGAAACGGATTAATGCTTGCTTTTCTAGTTCTTTGATATTTTGCAGGGTAAGTACATCGCAATTACCGTTGATAATCTCGGTTGAGCTGTAAAAATGACAACTGCGAAAAATGCATTGGTATTTGGCAGCATTTTGGTTTTTGATCACTACGATGAGAAGAAACCGGTTTAATATCCCATCTTCTGTGTGGATTTACGTGTGTGCAAGAGAGAAAATTGTTTTGGTCCTTATGATTAACTCATAGCGCAGAAATCAATTTGCCCCATCATGTTGCACCTACAAAATTGGTCGTATTATTGACATGACAAGACACGAACCACAAGAATGATTATTGAGATTGTGAAGACAGAATGAGCACGAACAAGTATTATTACACATGCCGGTTTTGATTAGTGGGTATAATAGAAAGTACAATCGTGTATGATCTTATTCAATAAATTGGTACATCATCTTGGGATGACTCATGTGTACATTATCAACTATCGTAATTGAACGAAACGAAACTACCTGTTTATGTGAATGTACATACACTAGAAAGTCAGTTTGCCACGTCAACTGCAGCTTCGACAGTGCTGTACGAAATGAGTCACAATATGCGCTTCTCATTTTCATCCAAAAGCTCCAAGACTGGTGCCAATTTTTGATGTTTTCTTTGATAAGTCAATAAGAAAACCGGAACATTCGATGTGAACGTTCACAATCAGCCACAATGTAACACACGTTGTAACTGTAGCATTACAAGTTTCTCGACACCTACACAACGACATATGTACGCATGTCTGCGTGAATGCATGCATCTCAAAGAACATCATCGTGAAATTCGCATCATGATTTTAATATGAAGAAAATGTGTAACATATTTTTTCCTTCAAATCGCTATCGCTATGTACAGGTATTACCGTAAATGGCACTCTGTCAAAAACGATGTGTACATTTTACATTTCGCTGGTCCTGCAATACATCAGGCAGTTGATAAAAGGAACTTTAGCAGCAATTAACATTAACTCACGTTATCACCTTTTATTTTTCAGAACTACCATTCATTCACAACTCTCATAAAAGTGCAATGTGCTTAAATTGTGAAACTGTTTGTGTTCCCATATTCCCATATGCTTAAAGGACGTATAAAATTGCAAAAACTGTCATCAATGCCCAGCACACCTAGCCATTTTTTCGATTTAATCAGTTTGTAATGGTTGCTTTTTTGTGCGCGTCATTACATGCATGACATGAAAGCTGGTCTCCTAATCGCAGGGCAAGGGCTGTAAAACTGTGGCAATGCTCAAATACGGCATCACATCTTTTCTGACGGGGCATATGGTCATGGCGAGTATGTTGAATTTAAAATTAAGTCATGAATTCCTTGAGCGTTTTAACATAATCTAGACCTGTACAACATGAAATCTATGCTGCAAAAAAGTACAAATCTGAACAAGAAAATTCGCAACGTATCTCAACGCTTATGCAAAATTCTTGCCGTCCAAGATATTTTTATGCCCCCGCCCGCACACACACACACACGTTCGACAGCATCTTCATAATCATTGTTTACGACATGGCCGTCTTTCGGTATTTGCATTTTTTATTGTCAGGTAGTCCTTATAAAAGTAAAGTTGCTGGGAATATATTTGACCAAACTTCAGGGTATTAGTTGTTAAAATTACATGTAAATAATATGGTTTGTGCAGTTCATTATATACTCTTTGCGATTTTAGTACATGTTAGTATAATAAAGCACCGTAAAACATATATGCCTGTTACGCGTAATAAATGAAGTGTCTATCTGCATAATAGCGATAGACGATTCTACTTTACAAAAAAGTACATTTAGTTATTCTCGATTCCAATAAAGGAGGCATTTCCCGGCAATGTCGTTAGAATCTGTAGAAGAACATTGCTGTGTGCTATCCCATTGTCAAAGCTTTAAGTCCAGCGAAGTGAAAAGGTGTAATACCCACAAATGTTTTATCTGATTTGATTACAGTATTTGCTCTAAAAGTTGACTTGAAGGCCTAATCTGGAGACAGGATAGGAGGAAAGAATTTTTCGTACGTATAAAATTAGTCATATTTGGCATTGGGTAATCGATACCTTATGTGGAATTCGTTTCGTTTATAATGACTTTACCTATGATATAGGTACTCAAATTTTGATAAAGAGTGAGTGGACGCAAATTCATATACCTAGATCTTTTCTATTTTTATGTATGCTGCTGACTGACGTGATCGTATGTTTATGCACACTTTTTGCTTATGACACAAGCTTGTTTTTAAACGCACCTTGTTTTTCGCTAAAGCTGTCAGATACACCCTTTTTGTACTAGTTTGTTTGCAAGCATACATTTTGTCGCGTCCGGCCGGCCGGCCGTATGTGGAGAATTATTCTTTAGAAAAAAACTAAGTAAGATAACAAAATAAAAATAACCAATCAATTTTGACTAGAATCAGTAGAATATGTTATTGATTGGTTTTTAACGTCTTCTCAAAAAGACATACCATCATTTCTCAGGTCCCAAGGCCAATTATATTATATCAACACATACTAACAGCGGTAAATCAACACTTGTTTGTAGTCATCTTTCCTGTGCTCCCTTGTTACCTTATTGGATCGAAAGTGCTATCTTTCAAGGTCGCTTTCAATTTGTGCTTCTATGTGAGAACTTGGTTGCTGGGTGAAGTCTGAGACTAAAGCCAAAAAAACCTTTGAAAACCTGTGTATACAGGCCTAAGAAAAAAGCCAGTTACTCGAGTAATGCACAATCACGGAAACACATCTTATTATCATAGTCCCTCCCTGGTTTCCAAGAAACGGGAACATGGAACTGGAAGCTATGGAGGCGTCCTTGTCCTGGTCAGTGCCCACCTCTGGTTAATATTTGGTCAAAGTAGCGCACTTGTATCAAAATAAGGATATATATACGACTAATATGATACTGGCCGTACATCATAGATTACCTTTATTCCTTTAACGGACGACAAAAACAGTGGAGTTCCAAGAAGAGCCGAGTCAACTAAAGATGTCAATTATCGTTGGCTAAAAGGGGGTTGTTGTCTTTCATCTTTAGTCTTTATATTGCATTGCATTGCTTTCATTTTAGCTCATGCCTTTTACTTAACGATGTAGAAAAACTTTACTTCATTCCCATTTTATTGTTGTTTTGTGAAATATGCGTCGTAATTGTGCCACAATAATACTTTTACAGAAATATTTATGACATTTTACATTGTACATAACCAGTTATAGCTATTGTAAAGGAAAATAAATGTTGCAAAATGCTTGAAACAATTATGAAAATAGTTAAATAAAATTGACTCGAGCAATTTGCCGGGAATCAAGACAAACAAATGAAGGAAGTTGCGATCTTAATTTTGCAATTGTGGCTATATTATCTGTCTCAAATCCTGACATTTTATCCAAAGCTTTACATGACTTTTGTAGGTATTTGTAATTTGTACTACATGTTTCGTCTCTAGTTGTACGATAAGATTGCACCGTGTTTAACGAACATATTATCGTAATAATCCTAATTATTGACCAGCCCATAGCAGTTATTATTGTTTCATCAGAAATATTGATCATGCTTTTTTTTTTGGAAAAATAAATATTGCTTCATGCACTTTGTTGTAAATGTTGCAATTTGTGGTTTCATTCCTGATGTTTCTGTCTGGTGGTGCCCGCTGGACACGTTTATTGTTGACGTACTTTCATACACCAACTTTCAGCGTACTGCTGTACAGTGTGAATAAAGTGTTCTCGTTCTTTCTAATTTGGTTTGACATGATGAACATGTATCATTACAAAATAACCTCCAGTCAAGTACCTCCAACAGGCAGCAGTTTTCGCATTGTGGTTTGATAATGCCTATCTTGTAATAAGCCATACAAAATATGAAGACAAAACGGTTGCAAGTTGTAACATACAAGCGGACGAAATATTTTGTCTGTACGTTTCTTCAAAACGGAAAGATACCATAATGTACAAAGAAAGCGAAAGAAACAAAAAGGAAATAGAAGTCAGATACACGATCTGATACGCATTATCGTTAATGAAAATCTTAATTCTTCAAAACCTTTAATTCAAAGAGAAAAAATTTCCGATTGTTTAGAAACCAGCCATGCATTAAACAAAAAACAACTGATAATTAAGAACTGATAATTATGTCTTATGTTACATTTTGTATCCAGCTTCCAGTATAAAATTTTCCCGATTTTAGTCAACTTCTTCGGAATGTGTACGAATTTTGTGTAAAGTATATGACCCTACCAACTAAAAGGCTGTGCTACACGCCTACAAAATGTACATCCTCTTACCTCCTCCCTGGTCATTATGACTATCAGTGTATTTAATGATCATCTAGCAGTGCCTAGTGCAAGTGCAACAATGTAATGTAGGTATGTACCCAATTTAATAAGCTCTTAGCTGAGCAGTCTTCTTCATAGGTTGGTCAATCCAATAATGTTCTTTGCGTCATCATGTATTATTCTTGACTCTTGACGCACAATGCTGAAAGTTGAATCGTATCATGGAAATACGATATTTTTTGGACTTTTTCATTTCACGTGAACACATATTTCAAACCATATAATTACGTTATACTCCATTATCCTGTTTGCGTCCAACAAAAGTCTACACGAGCAACAACGAGCCAGCTAATAACCACATATCTGCCTTCTGCACTTCATTTTGCTTTTAAGAATAATACATGACCATCTCTAGCAATATAAGGTGCTGTCTGGTCTTCAATCACAACAATGGTGGTGGTATGCCACTTGTGAATAGCGTGCCCACACACACATCATAACAACAAAATAACCCACCACCAAAGCGTTAAAAAAGATGAAGACACAGAAGCCCGAAAGGTACAAGATATTATTCATCGCTCTCGTACATTGCATTTCTACAGGCACATTTTATCCATTTGTTTCACTTTCCGCTGAAGCTTGTTTTATGCACAGTTGTAATACGACGCTGTACATCAAGTTATACGTTTACGATTTTATTTTCATAAAAGTCCGCAAATCATTTGATTGGATCAATTCTTTTTTTCTTTTGACTTGACTCGCACTCAAATGGATACACGTTAGCAAACAACAATAACAATTTTCTTCAAGATACTTATGTTGTGTCAAAGCGGCAAAAGGTGAAAAGGTGGTCAATATGTAGAACCGAGTAATTGCTTGAGAATTGCTATACTCTAAATAATATACCACTACTATAGCTGTTCTTTTCTTGTACAATAATGCGGAGAGTCTAAATAAAAAACAATGGTAATTGTATTAGGAAAAATAATGAAGAGGAGGGCTTTTTTCGTCTTTTCGTTCGACAGCCAAAAAGTGGTGTAGCTTTTGCACTACCATTATTATTAACACGTCTACCAATCTTACGTACAGTGCACTAAGGTGCAAAAGAAGATGAGATATTGGGTTGTGTTTGTACTAAAATATAACAATGGTGTATTGCAGTACAAATACTTCATCCAAAAGAGCGATAATAACTCAAACTCAAGAGCATTTTATTTTGCCTGTCAAAATGTTGAACCCATGATTTGACTTTACCTTGTCACTTTCAACAGCAACACTTTAACAGCTCTAGGTATATTAACAAGATTTTCATGTCGAGAAGGATATAGCTCTTACCAAGATAAACAAGCGCTTTAATTTGTTTAAAAAGTTAAAATAGCTTGTGATTAAAGGTCACGCTAAACATATTAAATTATATATATTTTGTGATCGTAGTTGTTATTATTTTTAAATGAAAATTGACTGAAACTTTCCCCTTGCAAAAACGGTCACGACAAACACTAACTAGATAAACGAAACGACCATTATCATAATCGTCAGTAAAACAACTATTACCATATTATCAAGATGAGCGTCATCATTTGGTACCACTGTTGGGAAGATTCGCAACGTCGCAACTGCGACAATGTTATAACTACATGTGTAAGTGTGTATGTATGCTGTAATCATAAAAAAGGAAAAACTCTGCTCTGCTGTAGGTCCCCTTCGTGGGACCGCAATTAGAGCGGTTGTGAACATAACTACATTGACATCATATCATGAGCTTATATGACATCATTTTGATTGATGGCATCCTGTGTGTAGCAGAAAGGATAATCTAACTCAAATCGTGGAATAAAGTAAGTTATGATGGGCGGGCGGTGTTGGTGGCGTGGTGGTAGTGAATAGATGTGGCGTTTTGATCATTTTAGAAATGCTCAGAAGAACGAAGAGGTGTACAAATGTGTACGGGATGCATAAAGCCATTAAACGTTCGTTTTTGTCTGCAGCGCATCTTTAAACTGTTTATGAGCAATGACGTCTAAAAGGAAAAGTGGGTTAAGTTGACTCTGCTAATCATTATTGTTGCAAAAGCAGAGAGACAACTTATTTGCACAATTAAATGTAATACAAGCTGAGCAAGAAAGTTAACTGGAAGTTGAAAAATGATCTTGTCCTTCCCTCATAATTTATTGCATTACTCTCTGCCTTTTATTTTGAAAGGCGAAACTCTTCTTTATGAGAATGGATGGGGTTCATTTATTCGGAACTTTAAAATTTGTTGTAGTTCATTGATTGTTTATCTGTAGAGAGCAATAGTCCTGTCTAGATCGGAGATATCGACTCTGAAAGTTGAAAAGTTTCTCTTTATGCAAAGGACTTGCGTTATTTTTCTTCATTTTAACAAATTAACATTTACTATTGTTGGTGTAGTTTTCAAAAATTATTGAAAAATTACATGACTCATAATAACTCCTTTGCCAAATGATACAACACATTTTGATTCTTGGTATTTTAAAAATCTCTTCGCTACTTTTTTATACGTCTGCACGAAAAGTTTAATATTACATCCATTAAAAATCCATTTTTCTACATTGCTTGATACAACTTGATATAACCAACCAACCGTATCATCGCCACAAAAGTTTTGCGGAAGACGGAATAGAAGAAAGTTGCATACGTACGTACTTTACCGACTTACCATTTATATGGCAAAACGTGGCGTCATCCTTAGTAATCCGGCTATATCAGTAGTGAGAATATCGTCGCATCACCACAGCTTTCTTAAGGTACTTAACACTTATCGGCAATTACGTGTGAAATATTACCGTGAAATATTGACTAAACATGATTGTGCAGCAATTTCCCGTCCATTTAATACTCAGGACGTAGTTTTTGAGCATTGACCGTTGTCGACTCACAACCGTCTTTCATTTACTAAATGACTGAAATGATTTGTGCCCTGTATCTTTTTCACGGCAAGACCATACCAAAAAAAACCTTTGGTGCTGATACCGTATACATACACACACACACACACACACACACGACATGGCGGTGGAAGAAAATGATTGCCACGAACTCCACAACATCAATTGCTTCGTGCAGCTACAAACAAGGAGACAAAGCGTATTACCACTATAAAAGCCTCTTATTCGTTTCACAAGACATACTTTCTCACAAACAAATACAACAACCACAGTCAAGTGGACATAAATAAGGTGCTAACCATCAACTACATGCTGAAAACTCCAAAGTTAGGCACCGCCTTTATTCTCGTGTAAATGCGTACTGAGAAACCAAAAAGACAGAAAAAATGCAGGAGTATCTCGTGGCATAAAAAGAGTTCATCATTTATAAGTCAATGAGTCGTTTTCGTGTTAAAACGACGATGATAAAGTCATGATTGCTAAAGAGCTGTTACGTTGGTTGACAGTTACAGCTTCCACACACACACAACACACTACCAAGCAATATGTACCATAGGTTCGTTTATATCGATCAATCTGGCGGAATGAAGTTTCCTTTTAGAATGAAATCAGTTAAAAATGAATGAAGCACGTTACAGTTACAATGTCTTACCGCATAAGAGCATGTTTGTTGGAGAAGGAACTGTAGCATTTTTGAAGAAAATGAATGATTATTATGGCAGCAAATCTAAATAAATGGTGTATGTAAAGAGAGGCACACACTCTTAAAGTTTTAACATGCTTAAAGTGTTAACGTATTATTCAATACTCGTTTAACTTCATTTGAGCGCTCGTATAGGTTTTCAAAACGACACCATAATCCAATTAGCGCAACAGTGCGATAATTTTTACACGACACTTGTAAAGTAGTTTAAATTGAGATTGATGAATATTAGTTCTTTTGTGAATTTGTCCGGATTTCCAATGTGGCAGCTTGTTTTTATGAGACTTCTCTGTTTTCACTATTAACAGGTTCAATGGACACATCAAACACTTCATGATTTTGTTTGACGACACTTCCGGCCTAATTTATGTTGGAGATCGTGACAAGGGGTACGAAAAACTTGAGGACCTTGTGCAGTCAGGTCTAATCACGCTGTATTTGGACCAAAAAGCCGGCGCGTACATTGACCTTATGTGCGACCTCACACATTTTAACAATCAACGCAATCAGCAAACTTTGAACATTCGCAACGGGTCTCAGCAGCAACATTACCAGCGTCAACATATTCATCCGCACCATCATAATCCCAACCACAGCAATGGTCCATCTTCACCAAATTCACATTCCACTTTGGTCACCATCCCGTCACCATCTGTGAATGGAAGCAGGCTTAATAATTTTAAGCTGTCATCAAATTCATCAACCATTTCAAAGAATCAACAACATTCACCTAGTCCCTCTGTCGCATCCCTTTCAAGAAGTTCTGCGGTAAGCATATATTTTATGTTCAATTTTTTTATGCCTCATGCATACTTTACGTGGTTGTTCTCTTAAATTCCCTCTATAATACGGTAAAAGAATGCAAATCTCAGCATACTATTGCAGGGGCGAAATTTTCAATGATGGAGCAACAATGTTACGTTTGGCTTTTTTAAAAAAAATGTATTGACAAATTTCACACAAATATGTAACGAACTTACAAAGCTATTTTTTCGTTATAATAAAGGACCTATAACATAATTGTCAGTCAATACAATGCACATGTGTGTAGTGTGTAGGGTAGTAATATGGCAATTTTCAAAAGCGTATCATTCCTTTGCGCTCGTATAAACATACTAAAATGCATTGTATAAACTTGCTCACCACGATCATTCTTATTAAAGGAACCAAATGGAATTCTATTGTAACGTAATTTTCCCGTTATTTATTATGACTTGACTCAGCAGGGATTCGCCATGAAATGAGCAGTCGGAATCTTTTCTGCCAGCTTATTCTCTTTATTTTTTGAGCTCTACAAAATGTACGTGTTTCGTTGTAAAACTTCAATGGACCAAGCTGTTGTTAAAACTTGAGGAGGGCCAGTAATCGTAATAGTAAGTTGTTAGTCAATCTTCGTTCTCCTCACAAATGCAGAGGTTATCCGGAAAAGTTTATAGTTTAGTACATTTACCCAGCAATATATAACATCCGTGTTTTACTTATTAAAATAATATATGAGTGTGAATGCTACCTTCGAGGTCCCTGCAACTTATTTCACTTTATTTTGATTATAGCGATGACGATGTTTGTGCTTAATTTCGGTTCACTGACAGCTATAAATAAAGTACACTCATAAGCGCAAACAAATTAGGTACGTGTGTAGCTCAGTGAATAAGTAAAAGTAGCTGAAAGATTTTATTGCTAGTTGTCAGGAGTGGGGAGTAGAGGCTTTTTCTCGTTTTAAGACAGGAACACATTTTTTACATGAAATAATGTACTTCCATTATCAAGCAATAGTGTACTTGCAAGTAGTTTTTGGTAACTTTTATATATTATTATACCTCTATACGCATATGACATTCTGTGGTGAAGAGATTTCCCTCCTAGTAGAATGAGATGCTCCGCGCTTTAACCGTCAAGTATGAGTACGATATCCCACAGCTCTTATTCTCTTCACTGTTCAGTGTTTTTTCGGAGTCCATCATTATTACTTTATTTTATTACAGTCAGGCTCAGACTTTGCAGCCTTAACTCCTTGTCGACACAGTAAGATCATGTTTTTACTTTAAGAATGGATGTCGTAAGCGAGTAGGAACGCACGTAGTTATTAAAAAGGGTAAGCTCTATAAAAACAGGGTAGGTGCACCACTGCACTTTTATCTCATGCATCCATGATGTTATTAATTTGATTAGCTAAATGGACGTTCGTTGTAAAGAAAGGAAATCGTAATATCCGAGTTCATTAAGAAATCCATAGTTTTTTTCTTTTACTCTGATGGTGGTTTCCTTCCCTGCGGAATGGTTCTCTGTATGAATGTCTGACTTGCGTGTTTTACTCACAATATTAAAATAAATAACTGTGGCTGTAGGCAATGATGCGGCCTTCGTACGAGGATGTACTTGGATCTACCTATTTGACAGGATGAACGCAGAAGCATAAAATAATAAAATGTGTTGGGATTTTGGGGTACACGGGTGGAGAGAGAAAGAGACAGCTTAGTAAAAAGATGTTTATCCATTTTGATGTATACACAATGCATTCAGCCAGCATAGCATGATGGACACGGAAGATATGAAGAAAGAAAGAAAATATCTTTTTTTCGTGTGCTTTTTTATTTTCTATTCTACTTACAGCAGTATATGGAGTGTTGTTTCTTCATATGGAAGGAAAAATAATGCTAGATAATTTTAGATTGTTAGATAAACCGTGAAACACAGTGCTGGGTGCGTAATAGCTAATCGTATTTACATGGGCAGTGTTAATTTAAATGTATTTAAATGTTCATCGTGTTTGAAACGCATCGTTTTTAGTAATACGTTGTCCAGTCGATCACGACGACGATGATTCAACAATCTCATCATCGTCATCTGCTCAGCATCTTTCTGTTCGAACGGACAATGATGTACTTACCCGGTACAATGGATTTCTTTGTAGGTCATGATGCACTACGTATGTTTGCATGCGACCGTGTAAGAGAAGTATATAGACAGACTGTATTGAACATAAAGGCTGAGGAGAGCTTCCTTTCTCAAATAATTTTGAACAACTCGTTGAGAATCTAAAGTAGTGGGAAAATGTCCCTTTGAGCGCTTTTGACAAAATAAATGGTTTTCCTCTGGGGCATACCTACCAAAGTACCCTGCCGTTCAAATACACCCAGTATTTATCTAGGTATGTCTTTACAAAAATATATCACATAACAATACGAAACCAATAATAGGTAATACCTACATATACATGCGTCCACAAATCCTAACCAAACCTATTTATGCCGACAATTTTTTCGTGATCGTGATCGCGCCTGGTGTGTAGAGTGAGCTAAGAGATTTGTAGTATGGACACCATCAGAGATTCCCTGATGATATTGATGATGATGCAATGATGATCGGTCATAAATACTTGAAACCCTTCGTTGCCGGCTCATTGTCCACCAGGTATACAATATCTACACCATACCGCTGCTTTTATTATGTGCACTGTGTAAGTGTGTACTTACTCAAGTGTAAACTTAAAAACGCAACTTCGGCTGCAGGAACACAACACCTAGATATGTTGTGTTGTGTGCGTGAATAGTATCATTATAGGCATGTTTTTGGAAGCGTCTCTCTTCCTCTTTCTCCTCTCTTAATAAGCTTCATAAACATAATGACTGCATTTATTATGAGCCGTGCCCTACACGAAACCCACCGTGAGGACTCATGCGAAGCGCAATCTTTCTTTTCGTAGAGGCAGTAAGTCTTTCATGGTGCAAGTAAGTGGAAAGTTAAAAGGAGGACCTGCCTTGTTTAATCATGATAAGATGCTTCATGTACACTAATAGAAGTAACGATATTAATTTTAGCAGCCATAATAGTATTCAGGAAGATAATATATAGTCTCTCTCCCACTGTAATTTCCCATTGTTTCCTTTTATCTTCAATTCAGTCAACGAAAAATGCATCTCTTGACAATCCTCACGCCGTTCAGCGCAGGAGTGTACAAATAAAAATAGAGGGAAATCATGAAGAAAACTAAATTCGTTTTCGTGAAGTTATAAATATTCGAGAAAGTTTCCCTTTCGAATTTCAAAGTACGGTTCATATTGTGTACGCGTCGATCATAATACACGCATTTTATTTATTTATTTTTTTACAGGAGAGGCAAAGAATTCCCGACCTGAGAGCACATTCATTCCAAGTCCATACTTTTCAAGAATTGTCCAGATGTCAGATCTGTCAAAATTTCCTGTGGGGGTTGTCTAGTCAAGGTCTTCTGTGTAAAGGTAACTGTTTTTCAAGTATAAGTATTGGATGCTCACAACTTCCAAAAGTTGCCCATCTGCATTTTTCTACAGTTAACTGTACCAGCAGAGGGCTGATATAATACGCACATTTTGTGTATCCCATGAACGTTTCCTTAGTCGTGATGTTTTTGTCGCATTTTTTCTCGAGATTGTAATTTAATTAGCCACGAAAGCTGTGCAGAACGCGTGATAACAGACTGTGAGCCGAAACTCAGCCATATTGCTCAGGTGTTTGGAACAGACCTCACTCTTCTCGTGAAAGCAGCTGGAGGTTTGAGACCCCCATTTTTAATAGAAAAATGTGTGACTGAACTAGAGGAAAGAGGGTTGCACATTGAAGGAATTTACCGTGTCTCCGGTTCTCGGGAACAAACTGAAAGGCTGAAAAAGTACCTAGAACAAGGTGGGTTTCCTTTTAACGATTTGTTGTTTAACTATAATATATCCTGCCATTTTCACTGTCATTAGCTTCTACAACAAGTATGCTGCTTGTCACTTCATCGATTTTTTCTACACCAGTAGCTCGCTTGAATGTCGTTTGTTACTTGATGTCACATTCTTTGCGCCCTTTTAGCTCTTTTGAACTAACCAGTTATATTTTTTCTAGAAAGCATTTTACATGCTTCTTCCCATATAGAGTTGAATTGTTTTACTTTTTACTGTGTCACCGCATCGTATCTTCTACACAAATACCAACAACGAAAAGGTAATAAATGAGCGTCCGTGTATTTCTCACCACCACACACATTTACGAAACTGATGGATGGTGGTTGGTGAGATCAAGTGATAAACATGCGTTGAACGAGGCTCCGATTTAAAAAAAACATGAAAAAATTTAAGTATTACAACGTGTACAAATAAATGTTAAGATATGATGCATCAGCAACGTCATCAGAAATAACGTTCTCACAGATCTTCCCCCTAAAGCAACTCAATTTTCTTCAATGTTTCCATCCACAGGACTTGGGGTTGGGATAAACAGTTCTTAAAAGCAAACGATTTTTTTACAGTTTTCCTGGCTGGTTACCTCTACGTGTACATGGATAGGGGCGGTAATAGGGTAGTACAATGTATGTACGCACGTACGTACACAGTATATGAAAAAAAAAGATTATTATTTTTGTCCAACAAAGCGTGCCTTTGTCCATGTTCCTATCCAACTTTTCATGGTTGAATTAACAAAACACAACACGTCTGCTAGCTTACTGTTATTGATCTCATATGACATTTAAGTCTGACTTAAGATTATGATTTCATTTCTAATCCGTTTACAACAATCCAATATAACTCATTACATGTCCACATACCCATACAACCAACCTATCTACAAATTATTGAAACTCGCCTAACTACAAGGCAGCTTTGGTAATGTATTCGGAGAATCTCTTCGTATGACTTGTAATATGAGTAATGCTCTATAAATATCCTGACAAATTCACCTTGTGGTAATATAGAAAATGATTCCAGTCTAGAAATATCCTAACATAAATAAATACACGGACTAGGTATGTATAACCTGGAGGGAGTACATTTTATGGACAACGGTGTGTAAAAAAACGGGAACTTTTTTTATTACGTTTTCTGAATAAATAAACAAACCTTAAAAAGAGATTTCAGTGCTGATTTGTTTATTAGCTTTGTTTTGAAGCCATAAGCAAGATGGGCTGTGTGTGTGCGTGCAGCACTTTTGCTGTTTTAGAATATGATCAAACAAGGTTTACTTCAGAGGGAAAAAATCGCCTCGCCTTGATTATGATATGCTACTACAGAATAAAAGAATTTGAAAATTCTGGATTCTCCAGCAAGTGTTGGCGGCGGCATTTATGTAAAAGCACACAGTATCATCAGTATCATGTAGTTTTTCTTGCAAAGTGGTAGGCGAAAGAAAGACAAGCAGAAGGTCTATCCGAATAGAAAATCTTTTACAGAAAACAATCTGCTTGCATGCATGTATTTCTCTTACTCTCCCTCTCTCTCCCGTTTTCTTCAGCGTCGTCATAAATATAACAAAGTTTTAGATATCTGCATCTGCAGCAACAGGAGTAAAAAAGAACATAATATCGTGTTCTTGTGCCATGCGTTGTTTTATTTAGAAATTCTTTGTAATGCCGTGCCGTGATCACCAGGTTTGCATCGCCACGCCAAGCCAGCAAAAGCAGAACGCATAATAAATTCCCCATCATTCTCGTCGTTGAAGGAATAATGAGAAGTCTTGTTCCCAAACTTGATATTACGTCTGTTTAGTGAAGCTACTCCCTTTGTTACTGGTAAATCTGGGTATGGTATACTTTGAAACATAGTAGCTGGTAAGCAAATCATAAAAAAATTCTTGCTACTTGTAAATGCCCCTTATTGCGTGTTACCATATTTTTGTGTTCACTATTCACCATTTATACATAGAAGAAGTTTTTGAACACTCGTTCAGTTTGAGAACAACGTCTTCCTTTTCTTTTGAGGGATGACATCACTGGCGATAGTAGGTAAGCGTGGTGTTCCTTTGGCGTGGCGACAACGGCAATGAAGCCACTGAAAACTCTGTTGTTAAGTTGTGATGTATATGATGACCCTGAAATCTTTTCACTTATTGCAATACCTATCTAGATGTGTGCGATAAAATGACGCTACTTACACTGAAATAGAAGTCTAAACTGACAAAATTTTCAACTTGATAAATCTCAAAAGATAAAAGACAGTAAATTTTTCAATTAAAACTGATGACGATGCTGTGGTGTTCTACCGTGTGATGATGTACATGAGAAAATGGCAGGAGGCTGTACATAAAGCACACTTTGTATGAAGTAAGAGCAGATAATTCTCACGATTAAGCTTGTGCAAATTGACGTAAAGTGTCTCCACCTTCACTTTGAAGTGTTTAAATCTAACAATATGCAAGTTTTTTGTGCAATGATTGGTATTCTGTATGTAGTAAATTGTTGTGTAACTGCCGATTGACGGCTAAGGGAAATAATGGTGGTATTAGAGAGACCCCGATGGTAAATTATTTTTGTTAGTTTTATTATCCTAATAAACTATGCATTCTCTAGCTCCATTACATGTCCTCGCAAAATGTATGCTAATATGCTTTTAATGTTATGACACTTGATGAAAAATGAAATACGAGTTTTCGCAACACTTCCCCGAGGCAGTGGTAGCAACTACCTTTGAAGATAAGCCGTCGCAAACAGAGATGCAGCAATGAGCGTCAGACAAAATGAGAGCTGCCTCTATGTCTGTTTCGTATAGTTTTCAGCATGTTGTTGCGTCTCACCAATTTTACTCACTCAATATTCCTGTCCCAACTCCAACAAGATAACCATTTTAGTAGCATTATCATCACATTCATACACATATTTCATGACATGGAATTTTTTTGTATTTAAAACATTGCAATTAAAGTTAGAAATAAAAATTGTAGTAATACAATTATTGGTTATCTTTGATAGATAACCAAAACCCCCCAAAAAAGCTGCTACACGTGTTCATTTGAGTGTCATGTGTTTACCACTGCATCATATGCAACATCATTATATCTAATACAACTCTTCAAAATGTCAGTCAGTCGACCGTGATTTCGTAGTAGCTGGTCTCTAATTTCTTGGATAATATGTGGTCTCCATAAGCATACACAAATGAAAAACCACGTACATTCTTCTCGAAGGTTCATAACGATGGATTTTTTTTAGAAATAAAGATAAAAGTGTACCTTTACGTTTGGTCGTCTATTGTTTACTCGTTAGCGAAAGGTTCTAAATATTATTAAAGCAACTCAGTTGTAAAATATTTTTTGTGATTATTCTGATTGCTAAAACATTCCGCTGGACAATGCTACTAACAAACCAAAAAATCTTTTGTGTACTTCAATTATTTATCTCCGAGCAGTTATTATTTATCAAGATTAACTTTTTTTCAAATTTAAATAGGAAAATACACTTTAGTAAATACAACATTTTTTTATTTCAGTGAAAATTTTTCAATTCTGCGAACTCTTCAATATTCCAATTTAGTGCACGTAGGCATGTATGTATATATTTAAATGAAATGATAATGTCCTTTTACTGTATGGTCATTTTGCTACGGAACTGGTTTTCGCCAGTGCAGTCTTGTTCTGTTTCGTTATCAATGAAAATCAGAAGAGAATGCTTAGGGGTCTCGCGTTTGCATTTCTTATTCCAATATGAACAGAAACTGATACACACGTTGAATTGAATTGTTTACTAGGTTGGATAACGGAAAATATACGTGGTGGTGTGAATGCCACAAACGAGTCGTCACATTCGCATATCGTACGTCATTTGCTGAAAGGCAAACGCATACAACCTAATTACAATTTATTATGGTCACGCGTCAGTAATTAGTTCACCTAAGGAAATGATTGGATATCTTTACTCATATTTTGCAGAGTGCCAAAATCAATTTACTTGTAGTGAACAGTGGGAGCAAGAAAAAGTATGTTGCAGGTTGAATTATACCATCGATCGGAAATTACGCATACTATGCTATGCAATGGCCAGCAGTGGAGATGACGTTGTTAGACGTAGGTACTCATTGTAAATACAATTTGTGCTATTTCCTTTTTAATGCATCAGCAAATAGAGAAATGGAAAATATGACTGCCTCAAAACGGTCGTGTTCAGCCAATTTGCATCGGATCAATGAAATTTTATTACACCGTTCACTGTATGACGTACTAGTGTAGTCAACAAGATTTGCAGGAAAAAACCACAAGAATTGCACGTCTTTATTTGTTTTAACAAAAAATGAAACATTTAGGCACTGATATATACAAAAAAAGCAAAACTATATGCCGGACGATGTTAAGAGGATTCTCCATTGATGCCAGATCAGTATTTTTCTGCCAATTCAGGCTTATAGTTTTACAACGCACACATGAATATGTTAACAATAACTATATGCATCTTGTCAGTCTTCTGATGATGTGGTGAGACCATATAGGTCGCTGTGCTCTTTTGGAGTCTAGTTATGTTATTAAAATTCCTCAGAGGCTAATTAAATTTATGAACGTGTAAGTAAAGAAAGTAATGCAACGATGCAACTCGGCACTGGCGGTGGCGATGGATTGACTCAAATTCTGAAGGTTATTTATATCCTTCAAGCCAGCTGTAAAACGCTGAATTTTATTGCTGAGAATTATCAATATTTGCAAAACAAATACAGACTATTAAGAAAAACAAACCAGCACTGCAGTGTAATTATTATCCTACAAAACATTTATTATTTGCTTTAAAAATGGTCCTTGGCCTAGTCTGCAAAGAAACCTGTAAATGGAGTAAGAAAATACATCCATTTTGTAATAGAGCTTGGGTAGTACGTTTCTTTCTGAGAAATTTTAATTCATCATTTGTCTGTACCCCGTCGCAGATAATTAGAAAAAGGTATGCACGTAAACTAATCCGTGAAGCAATTATTTTTTATGTTCATGAATTTTATGAAGTTACACAGTTTAGCAGAGACAGCCTCTTCTGAAGAAGTCATTGTAAAATATTACCTTTAGCTTGTAGTGCCGTTTGGCATTGTAATTGTGTGAGTCGAGTTGGGAAATGACATTAGTGAAAAGGAAAATTATTCGCGTTGAGTTGAGTGCCTACATCTATTCACAACATTAGGACAGGCATAAACACTCCATCTGTAAGCTATAGTGTGTATTGTGCGTAAAAAGTTCATAAATTCTTCTTCTGGATGGATAAGCGGTTAACGAATGCCGTACTGACAGGTAAATCAGTATAATAAAATAATTCCTATTCCGTGTATTACATTTCAACTTTTACAGCGATGTGGCTGGCTATAACTACGGTATTTTGCAACTCATTCTGTCTGCTGATGGCATCCGATGCGTGTGTATGATAGTGATAGTCTGCGTTCTCGTTGCAGAAATATGCGTTTGTTTACAGAAAATCTCCGACTATTTACAAAAGCACGTTCCTTGTACACGCAACACTACAAATGCTCACTTTTTCAACAGAAAATACTAAAAGGGGGAAGCTCGCACCAGCAGCAGGAAAAAAAATTTCACGTTGACTCTATATCAAACCTGTAATTTTTCAGCTAACTTGTTTCATTCACTTTACTTGACTCAAGTTTTTTAGGTATTTTATTTTGCCACTTTTCATGACTAACGATTAGCTCCACAAAAAAAACCATACCTTTACAATTAGGCACGTCGTGTTTTTCAGTTGCAATCATGTTGATGCATACGTTATCCAATCAATTAGTATATTTATGTGATTCTTAGTTGTCTTCCTACATGATCTGCAAAAAAAAGTTTCCAGCTATGTATGAACATAGCGTACATGTGTATGTCTCTTTCTCTTTTACTCCTTGTATTTGTGTTGGCACTTCATGAAACCAAATATTTTCGTTTTTGCTGCTACATAATGCCCATACAAAGCTGTATATTTTAGCATAAAGAGAGTTTGCATTGTTCTTCAATTCTCCTCTACATCTGTATGTGATGGTGTTGGAAAATGAATTAATGAAGAAAAAACTTGCCTTTTTTGATAAGTTTTTTTTAGTTCGTTGTTGAGAATGTACGTGATCGCGCGCTAACCTATTTGGTTTGCACTCCTTGCATGCTTTATCAATAACGTCAGTGCGTATTTATGAGCACATGCAAACGTGCGTATTTTATAGTCATGACTTTTTTGTAAAAATCAATGCCTTAACCAATGATGGGGTATGAGCGTGAATATTAATTCACGAGACCATTTTAAAAGTCGGTAGATGAATAGAACAATTTAAATCTTGACAACAGTGAGTATTTTTCGTAGTTCTTTCTGTGGAATAGATTGAAATCGGCGATACCAGAAAGCGAGTGTCTTCACTTTTTTGCTACACATAATATGTATCATCGCTCTCTGCACACAGCGCCATTGAAACTTCTGCTGACTGAACATTGTTCTGGATTTAAACTTTAATAATAATAGTAGAGTATTATAGAGAGAGAGAGGTGCACGGCAGATCAAAAGCCCAACGTCGTGCTCAAACAATTCTCTCAGGATGAAATGGTGTAGGATCAGTAAACTGTATCAAGGAACAAAATATTCTTGGCAGAGAATTTCACGACTGTGTGTGCTGCATGGAAATTGGAAGAAGCTTGATTAAGCATTCAGATAAGCCTGAACTGGTGTGAAAATGTAATCCTGCAACTGAATTTATCGCAAGAAGGAGTGCTCATTTATTGCTATCTGCAAGACGATGAAAACGGTCGAACCACACACTAATGCGAATACCATGATCACATTATTGTACGCCACATGGTCCATTACGATGTGGTGTCGAGGTGTAGAAGTTAAATCATCCGTAAGAAAGCATAATGTGTATTGTGATTATACATCATGAATTTTGACAGCATATCACATTTCAAAGTCTTCAGTCATGATTCATGATTATGAATAATTCCAGTCTTTTTACAGAATTTATTACAACAGCCTCTCTGCTTCTGCCCTGTGTGCACTGCTTTTCAGCATTATTATTTAACAAGACATTTTCTTCCCAATGAAATGTTCTTTAAGTGAAATCATGACCACTTTACATGACTACTTTAATATTTTTTCTATTTAAGATGAATTTATCAATGTTAATACGTAGTAAACTCAGACTATAAAAATTATGAACGCATACAATATTTTTTACAAATTGGATTTACCTAAGAGTAAGAAATTTTTATT
>JAHZNE010006181.1:0-10441 GCA_027744055.1 Callyntrura sp. NNG-2020
GTAATTAAATGCATACTGCATTTAGAGTGCCTACATACCCACTGCATTTCGAGTGCCTAAATAAACATGGCATTTTGAATTTCTGACTGCACACTGCATATAAACTGCCTAATTTTATGTTAAACCTAACTGTTAAACAATTTAAATTGTTGCATTTGAGTACTACATTAGATTTCTCACTGTGAGATATGTTTAATCACATGGTGTACTAGATTCGCGTAACACCACATTGCAGAGCCGAACTGCACCCTTCATTTGATGTGCTTATAAGTTATAAGTACTTCTCATTTCATACTTCGTTCTTGACGACCACCGACCTTTTGTTGCAGTTCCATTATTTGAAGCTAGAGGAGATTTATTATTAATCGAACTTTTCGTAGTGCCGCACCACGGCCCTATTTGACAATAAAATTTGAATTTGTAAGTGTCTATGTAATCATGATATCATAAAGCAAGTGCTACAAAAGCGTTCTTTATGAAACTCACCTACATTAAATCTCGCTTGACATTTTATGTTTCTCTGTTCTGTTAATCAAAAAGTTACTGAATAAAAACAATGAACATGCAATATTTTAATAATAAAACATTCAAATCATCAATGCTCCGTTTCATGTTTTTATTTTAAATTCTATGTAAACTACAGGGACAAGGGTAGTACGTGAAATGCTTAAATATACAACCATTATATTTAAACTTTCACGTAGAACAGAATGACCTCCATTTTACATTTAGTTTTTTTAGAACGTATAGAACGATAATTCTATAATTAAACGTCCGTAGTGCCCAAAATGTACATGATAATACTGGGAGCAAACAGTTAAACCACAAAACACTGAAGTTTTTTCCATGTGTGTTCAAAACAACGAATATCAACTCGAATAAGAATCGCATTTTTGTACCAATAAACCAGCAACTTTATATTTTTAAATCAAGGGAGCACCACCAAAATGACCTACGTTACAACCAGTATTTTTCATATAAGCTTTTCCATAGTATGACCAACTCTGGACACTCCTAGCTTCTATTATTTCAGGCCATTTTTGTTTTTCCTAATTGACCCATGTGAGAACTACTTACTCGTAACGCTTCTGCTCCAAATGAGCTATTACGTTTATTTAATGATTTCCCAGGGAAAGTGTCTTTTATGGCAACATTTATATTTTCTAACTTTATCTCTAATACTATACCCAGTAAGGTATTACAAAATACTCCAGCTTCAATTTCTTATATACACACATGAGTTATTTTATACAAGGCTTCACCCTCACAATACCCTTCAATTTTTAAATTTTGAGATCAGTTCAGTTTTAAATTTACCTACCTCCAGGGGTACAATTTTTTAAACTTATTGGATATCAAACGGAGCCAAATAACGCTTTTGAATAATACCTTACTTGTCTAGTATGGTAATGTTTTGCGCTTTAACATTATCAAATTAAAAACCGCTCAGGCAGTAAAAATGATAAGAGGCTGAATATGTAGTACCTACCTGACAAAAATACTGAAATTAATTGCTCAACGTTTCCACTTTAAATTGGCAAAACAAGAAACTGTAATACATCACTTTGGTTACATATATGATTAATACTTATGAGGGAAATCGTTTGTACGGCAAACTACATTTTTATTACTCAACGTACTTGGTCGATTAAGATACCGTTCGACCGCTGAGAGACTGGAGATTGTTCTCTGGGGTAGTAGATAAAGATAAGCGAGATAGCATTTCCAGCATTTGAGGTCAATGTCAAGAAATCCGTTTTTGTTAATTTACGATTTAAAACATTAGAAATGGCGCTTTTCGTCAACAATAAAAGAAAAACAATAAAGAACCAGACAGGGAGGGTGGGGTGCGGTATCCCCCATATCTAGTATATGCTTAATACTGATGTAGAGATCCGTTTGTACGCCGAACTACATTTTTGTTACTAAACGTACATGGTCGACCAAGGTGTCATTCGACTTCTATAAAAATGAGAATAGTTCTCTAGAGAAGCAGATTGACATTCATGGTTCTTCTTTTCCAATATTCAAGGTCAAGGATCAATTTTTTTGTTTTTGCAAGGTTTTGCGTCGTAAGATAACTGAAATGATACTTTTTTGTCTCCAACATCGGAAACAAACTACACATAACTTGAATGGAAACAAACGGGGTTGTGGGAGCGGTAGCCCCACATAACAAAAATATATAAATAGCGCTGGTGTTAAAAATTTATTTTACACCAAACTATAGATGACAGAACAACATATTGCAGATGGTTTAAAATAACTACACAAACGTACGTTGTGGTGACAAGGTTCAATTTTATTCAATATTGCACCCTCCACTGCCTCGTCCTGTCTCTGTTCCCCTTTACATTCATACATTGGAAGTTCATTTTTTGTCCGCCTATTATATATTTTTACACCGTTGCTAATTACTGGGATCCTGTTGTAAAACAATTCATAATACGAGAACTACATTGTATGACGAAGCAATAGAAATACAAGTTGTTCTCTACCAACCCGAATATATTAAGGCCAGAACTTATTTCCCTATCTCTGGGGTAAACGGTTCTTATTTATTAAAGATGATGGTTTACGGCAGATGTGTCATCATTGAAAGAAGAAATTGAATTGAAGTGCATGTAGCCCACACCCGTGCGTTTAAAAACTATCGCCTTCAATAAAGTCCAATATAGAAACGATAAAAATTGCCAAGAATGAACATTTCGGGGAAATTGTTTATTCTGGTGATTGCCTTGACAAATGCTTTATTTTACGTTTGAAAAATGGACAACCTTCACCCAAATAAACGAGCTTCCAAATAGCAGAAAACTTGTAACATCAATATTTGTGTCCATATCACGAAATTTGCGTTCTAGAAATCTACTTTGATCACTTCTTATTTGGAAGAACTATAATGATGGTATCGCTTGTCGTAAGAATTTACGTGGGGGCTATGCACATTTCGCCATTTATAATTTCCTTGAAGTTAAAGACGGTAGAGAGCAGACAGCATGGAAGAGATCCTTCAAATCTTTCCGTCCTAAAATACACTGAATAAAATGAATGGATAAACCACTAACAACAAACAAATTCATAGATTCAAAATGATGTTCAATAACTGGCTAGCAGACAAATAAAAATTGTTGTAATTTATTTTTAACTTAATATTAAGATACATATTCGATTAAAAACATCATTTGCATAAAGACAGTAATTTTTTTTCTCAAAGCTGGTTTTCCTTCAATGTGTAGAGTGATCCGCACAAAATATGCATACTACTACATATATTCTCCCGTAAATTAGTACGGTCATTTTTAAATGTGTTTTATACTCCAGTTGCAGTGCAAGCACTATGCATTTAGCGCAATAACATTAGTTGACTCTAAAGTACCATAAATAAGCTGCCATATCGGGGCAACGAAGTTGGCTCTAATTTCAAATACAAATGTAAGTACCGCAACAGTGGCCATACACAGGTAAACCATAAACACGACTACAATGTTGGTGTGAAGAGACAATGGCTCTGGTCTTGCCAAAAGTATTTCGCGGTTGGCCTTATAATTCCTCATATCTTCTGTCACATTTTCTGCTCGTTTGCTTGCTTCACGATCAACAAATTGCCCCAGTAATCCGGAATGTAATAATGACCTGACCCGTCGCAAAAACACTTCTGCCGCCAAACTAATTGTTTGAAACTCAAATATATGCTTGAATTCTAACGCGTCTTCGCCAAAAATGTGCATATCCATGTCATCCTTTACTTTTCCAAGTCTCGTTATTTTTGAATACAACTCTTCCACATATTTCTTCTTGTTCATGTAAACTCGTTTGTTGCATTCACTTATTTTACTGATAAAATAATCCGGTGTCAATTTAAATAGTTCTCCGAAAGTGGTAGGACGATGAACCAATGCATCCAATTTGTTTAAGTTTTCCTTCAGGGAAAACTTGAAAGCTCGAAATACAATTTTTGTTACATCCCACTGCGTACCAGTTTTGTTGTAATTTACTCTAACATTGGAAATATTTTTAACGTTTCTAGAATCATAAACCGTTAATCCATAGAAGGGTTTTGATGACACGGTAAAATTGAACCGAGTTAATTCTGCAATCGAAGTGTTGTAATGTTTTCGCCGCGGTATTCATTCGAAAGTAAAATTGCGGCGAGTATCCATGGTAAAAATGTTAACTTGTATTTGTTTAAATAAGATATTGGCTGTTCCAGAAGAATGTTGTATGCAAATGTGGCATGACTCAAGAGCGGAGGCTTTTGACGACCTTTGACACGTCGTTGTACAATTACTGTAGCCATTGACAAGGACACTAAAACCAACCAAGTGGACCGGTCAAACGAAGATATAAATCCATAAATTAAATAATTTTGATGTTTTCGTGTTTTGGTGCATAGCAAAAAATTTAGCGGGTTCGGAGCAGGAAATTCCATGGAGCCTGTAGATACTAAAGGATATATTAAGATATTAACTGATCCACCGGAACGTATGGCGTGAATATCCGAGATAATGGTGGCATTTTTAAATATAATCTTTAGTACGTGGGATCCCAAAGTTGCTACATCTTTCTGAGGAGCAAACACTATTAGTCTATCCCGCAGCTCAGGGGAAGTTTGAATAATATTCCAAATTTTTATCATTGTTAGAATTAGTGGTGCAGATACGTTAAGCGGCACAAGTTTTGTAACATTAAAGTGGCTTCTAGTTTCTTCCCAGCAATTAAACCATTTTGTGTCGAACCGAATGTTAGCTAATTTGCCGCATTTTGTATTAACTAGCTGCTGGGTACTTTCATCAAACCAAATTTCATTGTAAATTAGGTACAGCTTGTCAACCACATGTGTGTTTCCTTTGCGGCACTTCAGGGTCAGCATCAGTTTGATGGGGGAAACTGAAACTTCCATCCAGCCCGCCGATACACCAAAATCTATAAGATAAAACAAAGAGCTGGCAGTATCGTAGCGGATGTCACATCCCCTTTCAAATGGTCTTTTAATGTTCACAAAAAACCAATAGTTTTTTATCATCAAAATCATAGACCCATCTCGGTTAGGTTGATGCATTAAGTGAAAACAACTTTTTGGAAACGCATTTGCAAATTTCTCGGTCTGTGTGTCTACTGTTTGTTTTCGGTTGACTGTCCAACTCCTACATTCTGGAGGATCAACGTAGATTTGCGTAACACAATTAAGCTTCTCAGGAGGTTTTCCAGAAAAAATAAACTCAGACGAGTTGTGGTAGGTAAATTTTTTGTCCTGGTCACATCTCATTTCACCTGTGACGCTTGGCACGTACTTGTAAACTGAAAGAACTGCAGGGTTTGTAGGTGGCACAACGTCATGGAGTTCCGGGCGAAGTGTTCTCGTGTGCAATAGGACGTACGTAAAAATCAAATAAATTGTACAGTTTTCAAAGAGATTTGTAACAAGCCGTAGATCAACACTTGGGGCAAACATGCCTGTGTCTAATAGAAATGACATTTCAAAGTCATCAGGCGACGACCAAAACGTATTGACTCAGATGACTGACTATGTAATCAGAAATTATTATACTTACCACTTTTCTTTTATGTTCAAAGCAAAATCATTATATTTCAAACCCGCGAAGAAAAATTTTAAAATTGAAATCTGGTCTCGTCTATCCCTGCTGGATGGCAAACAACAAATAAATGGACCATTTACAAGTCTTTAAATACTCAACAGAAATGATCGTTCTATAAATAAGTGAAAACTGCTGAACATCACAATGTTTGCCGTATTCAAATTAGAGTTCTACTTTATTAGAAAGAGTATTAAACACAAAACGGACGAGAGGAAAAACATAACCGGGAAGATATCCTATAGCTGACAGGTGGAAGCCATTGTGCTTTGTAATAACAGCAGCAGCAGCAGCGAAACAGTACAAAAAATTAAATACTTGAACTATAATTAGGACACCACGAATATTTATGGAGTTGGATATGTGGTCGGGGGATAGGTTTTAATAGTTGTCGTATAATTGTGTTCCTTTAGTGGCTTTTCGCTAATTATATGGTTTAAAAGTATATTTTGCTTGTCTATTATTAGTAATAATTAATAATGTATTTACAATACATAGTGACAGACAATATAATATATTCGTTTCTACCCGATTCTGCTTCACGAAGCGTATTCCGCAAACAAATAGACACCATTCATTATCCCCCCTGTTAGCAGGTATAATTTGCACAAGGTGCATTTAGAAAATAACAACGCACATTTTTTGAAATTCATAGAATTGGTAACGTTATTATTTCTATATTTATGTGTTGTATCTTGTAGACATGCACACGTTATAATGTATATTACTTTGAAATGAAATTACAGTTGGACAATGTAAAAACCGTAAAATTAATAAGCGCTGGTCATGGGATAATTTAAGACAGTTTATTTACAATTATGGTAGGTACAAATAAGCAATCAGATAACAGTGTATATGTACTTAAATAAAGTTAAGAATGAGACATTGAATGAATTGAATGATCATATACGGTTCAGTGTGTTAAACCTGTAACATTTTTTTCCTCAAAATGAGCATATATGAGTCAAATTAAATATGTATAAAAGATTGTTGGGCGGGTAAACTGTAAAATGTGAAACAATTGTGGTAATTTAAATAGTAGCATTGGCGAGTTATAAAAAAAATTACGGCAGAGTAACTATTTCTGAAACCGGAGAGTCAAATTTCGACCATCGTCTAATTGTTTCCAGAATTAAGGCACATATCGAGAATGAATAATGAGTTTTAACGCAAAAAAATTTAAGTAAAAAGATAGCACCAGTCCGGCGCTATAGACCCGCGCACCCCGTATCGTAAATACATGCTGGTGTTTGCATACATGCTTCTAGTGACATGAAACTAGTCATACAAAATCCAGCAAAAAATAGGAAAAAAGGTTGTTTTTGGATTTTTGAAATTCCATCAAATACCGGAGTTATAAGCATTACAAATTTAATGCAAACATGGTATCTATGTACGCCGTTTATAATGAAATTCTGTATTTTGAAGGTCCAATGTTGTAACGCTCATAACTTTGGTATTTGACTATATTTGATGTGCCTTAAATATGAAAACAATTAAGCGTTGGAGGAAATATGGCTCGCAGGTTTCAAAATTAGTTACTCAGCTTTATGATAGGTATTTACAGAAATAAAAATATTCATGCAAATCACAAAATGAGAAACATTCTCTTACAAAGTTCTGTTTTTGTAATCCAATAATAAAGAATGATATATTTAAAAATATCATCATTTCTAATACAAACATGTACGCATTTCTGAGATACTGTTTTGTACAGTAGAATTGTAGAAAGAAAATTTAATTCCTTTAAAAGTTTGCGGTACTATTGTGTTCAAATTACGTAGTAGTCCCATTGTAAATGGCCAATCCAAATCGATTGGAACTTTTCAGCCTAGTTGCTTATTACAACCGCCAATACCCTGCTGACTATTATACTCAAAGTTCAATCACGTTGCCATTGTTTACTACCCATCCATTGCTGCATTCAAGTAAGTATTACCATTTGAAACTACATTTGGCAAAGCATGTATTCCCTCCGAACTACTACAAAAATTACACCAGTTTTAAAATTTGCTGCACATTGAATTGTACAACCGGCTTGGTTAGGGTGCTATAGGGCGATGTATTGACAACGCTAATGTAGGTGAGGGTGGATTTAAAAACACTAATCGATGGTGTTCAATTAATGGGGATTTTCATATATGACACAGAAGAATTGTAAAAGGAGAAGTCTGGAATAATTCTATATAGTAGGTTTCACTTTTCTGCGCTGGTACATATCAGAGTGGACTCCTCAAATACATGCATACATTTCTAATGTGATAGATAATAAATAGTTAATTAGTGGCTTACACAGTTCCCAGTGACTTACCGTCCGTCACCACAAGTTTATCGTAATATAAAACGTTTTAATTGCAACTTATATGAAATGCTATCAAATAAAATGAAATGCTTAATTTTGTAACAGTAATATTAATTTGATGATATAACTATACACTTCAAAATTTATATCTTAAAATGTTTGCGCTTTATGTTAACTATGTATATTTTAAGAAACCTGGTATCAAATGCCTTTAGGCTACTGCCACTATACTTTCCAGTATAATGTATTATCCTTTCATGAACTGAATATGTATAAGAAGGAATTTACTGTGACAGGATCGTCTATATTTTCGTAATACACAACGTTTACACGTCATATGAGCATTATTTTCATGTACTTCTATCACAGGAAAAATACATGGGGGGTTACACGTCCGTTAATCCTATATTAAATTTCACAAGGATTGTACGTTATTGTCTTTAATCCTATGCTAAATTTTCGCTTTAAAGGATTAAACATTAGTGATCATGTTTATGCCATGTTAAAGATTGTCCACATAGAAGTAAGCATTGCCTGATCTTACATATTTCTTAAGTTGTTACCAATGTACCAGCAAAGTGCCGGACAACACACTAAAATGCGCACTGAATTGGCATACTATTTTAGATTTCTCGCTGTAAGATAAGTATATGTAAGATAAGATGTTTAATCACATGGTGTACTAGATGCGCGTGATACCAGATTACAGTGCCTGACTGCACCTTTCATTTGATGTGCTTATAACTACTTCTCATGTTATATTGCATGTTTAATGCTACTATTTAAAAGCTGGACGACCTCGTAATTTTTGATGCAGTTTCATCCTTCGATGCTACAGAAGATTTGTTATTAGAAGCACTTTTCGTAGTACCGCACCGCGGCTCTAGTTGACATTAATATTTGAATTTGTAAATATCTATGAAATCATGATATCATATAGAAAGTGCTACACTAGCATTCTTTATGAAACTCACCTTCATTTAATCTCACTTGATATTTTATGTTATGTTTCTTTTTATTATTAAGTGACTTTATAAGCACGGTGAAGATTATTATTAAAGCATTCATACCATCAATGATACTTTTGGAATAGGGTTAGTACATGAAATGCTAAAACGTACAACCATTATATTTAAGCATCCAAATAGAACAAAATTATCTCTTGCTGACAGCAAAAAGAATAAAGATATTCTATAGAAAAAACACAATTTAATTTCTTGTAAATTCATTCGAATGTAGTCTTGTTACTTTTAATTTGGGCTAGGCTGAAATTAAGACTGCCATTTAGTGGATTTAAACTTGGTTTAAACCTGGATTAAAAGATACACGATATAGACACATAATTCCAAACGTAGCTTTCAGTATAATCATTTGTGTTAATCAGAGAAAGCAACTTGGCGTGTCTAAAAGAGAAATAATTTGTTTTTGTTGTCAAAATTAATTTATTCCAGTAGAAGTTTAGTACTAAAGAAAGGATAGGCAGGGGGTTATTACAACGAATGGCTAAAATCGCGATATGCTCTGTAAGTATGGTTTTCCGCCATATACATATATACGGAATCCAATAGCTCGTTCTGAGATAGAGCCAGAGCAACAACCAGTTACTCACAGTACATAATATCTTATGTTACTAACATCGGACCTTGTGTTAGTAATACCGTATGTCAATGGTAACATACTTCATGTCAGGTTGTAATAAAGTAGTTTTTCAAACCAATTACTAACTGGCTGATTTGTTATTGCCAAAACCAAATTGTTTTTTTTTACCTCATGGTAATTACTAATACAACGTTTAATATGTTCAGCAATGATGTAAATGGATTCTGGTACTGCTTAATATAGATGAACAATAGGCGTATTTCAAATTTTGGATTATGTGTTATTCAACTAGTAAGACGAACAAAATTGTTTACATGTATATTACCCTCCGTGTTAGCATCAATAGCGGTAGTAAAATGATAGTAACGAACCAGCATTACACGAAAACTCAAGTAATCATTTTTCAACCGTGACGTACGCTTCTATAAATTACTGCTGGGAAATTTGTATTAGTTGAAGGAGTGTTTCCACATAATTCCTGAACTCTGCTTAAACATGGGAGTATTTTGGCTATATTTTACTCTTTTCATCTACATCCGTCCATCACTTCAAGATTTCTGGTTTCATAAAGTCCAACCTTTACAGGATGTGGCGATTGAAGACGCTCGTGAAATTTTGCCAGGAGCGCTTCATCGAGACAGTAAAATTCCGCTGATTGCGACAATGAAAAATCATTACGCTTTGCAAAGCAGCTATGACGAAATAATGAATCTGAACCTCATGCTGACGCCTTTTATTAAAGCCAACTGCTACATTATTTTACAGAACTACTATAACCTTAACTTTCGTCACTCCAACTCACCCGTTGTTACCCGTTATCTGATTCCCGGACTAAAGCAGAGCACAAGGACATTCACCAGCGGGAGCAAGCAGAAGACAGTAGAATATGCTAAATTCATTTGGATGCCAGGTGTCTTGTTCAAATACTCTATAAACACTACAGAGT
>JAHZNE010006182.1:0-13243 GCA_027744055.1 Callyntrura sp. NNG-2020
CTTGAACGATTTAAGCTCCTCCAAAATGTTGTCAATACGAGCGGAATAATTAAACACAACCATGAGTACAAATAAGACTCCCAAATGACCAGTTATTTTGCAAAGTGCACTGGACAGCTCCTGCACAACTAAGTAGTGAGAGCGCACAACGCTCCAACGAATATTCTTGTACTTTTCGGAGGATTTAATATCAATGAGGCTGCTAGAGAAACTGCGTGAAGCGTGCCATAGGACCAGTGACATAGCCAACATGTAAATGTTACACCATGGGGAAAGTAGATATCTTTGAAAACAGCCGATAATCCCAAAAATAAAACAAGTGTAGTCCCCTGCACTCCAAGGTGGTGGGTCCACCATGATCGCAGTATCGTTTGCATGCGCTTTCCGAAGAAATATGGCAACTTGGAAATTTCTTCGGATTTCTTCCATCCAGCGGTTTAAGCTCCAGTTTGAGATGTAGTGGTTCTCTCTGAAAAGATCGATTCCTGTAACGAAAACCATCGAAATGAAACCGATATTTATTAAGCCAAACAAAACTAGTGCTTTCGAGCGCAACATAAAGCGATGAATTATAGGCAGGCTGTGCCAATCTATCAGTGGAACTTTAGACGAACAAATAAAATTCAAGACGTTCAGAATGTCTTGCTTATTCCGCCAAAATATTTTTAGCAGGTACATTTTGTATACACATTTGGATCCCGTGTTTAGCAGGTGGTAATACACAGAGGCTCGCTTGGGCTCGATTGTGTAGTAATACTGTAAATTACTGAAAAGCCATAGTGCAGTCAGAACTGCCACAGTTCCACAGGCAATTTGTTGCGGAAGGAAGTGAACCGCTGAGACTGCATTTGTTGAGGGGTTGTACTGAAGACGGAAAGGTGAAGCAAGAAAAAAGTAAGCAAAATCAAGGTACACTTTTAAAATGTTCACAAGTTTATGATTGTTACAAAATTTATTGGTAGCACTTGGATAAACACTTGAAAGTTGTATTACATCCATTGTATTGCTACGGTGTAATGTGGTGTAAAAATATATTCAAAATGAGGAAATGTTGGACAACTAGTTTTCAATCGATACACTTTACCACAGAGCAAACGCTACAAATAAGAAGGCTGTAAATGAGAACGGAAAACGTCAACATAATAGTAAGGTGAACATATAGTGTAAGTGTAAGTTGTGTATAAAATTTGAAGTTGTAGCGTGATATCTTAGAGTGATAGCTTAAGTTTATTGTGTTTTCTATCATTAATATCGAAATAGCCAGTTTAGTTTTAGGTGGTTGTAAGAAAAGTAATAAAACGATAAGTTGTTATCAACATTTGCTGTTAGGTTATACTTTTGTTTTTCACTTTTTCTGTTTGATACCATCGGATATTTAATTATTCATTTGGCGACGCTAATTTATTTTTACACAAACACATAACAATAACGAATTATAAATTATGATGAAGGTATGTAATATAGTATGGCATATTGTACAACTATAGGGAAAATGGTATATACATATGTTATAGGTCTTTCTGATAGATGTTATAATTATTTGTATCTGAGTGTTTTACAGCAAAATGATTAAACCATACATGCGTGTTTTTGTACAAAAATTAAGAAGTTTTTAGTAAATTATAAAAAAATGCTACAAAAGTAATCCATTATACTAAATGACATGAGGCAGTATGAAATGAAGGAAATGATATTATTATTACTCGTTTCATTACGGTAAACTTTAAATTAGTTTTATACTAATAGTTCTATCTTGCTAACATTTATGTGTCAAAATTAACTTTTAGTCGACCGAAGCAACATTATGGTTGTCTTGAGGGAGTCTATGTAATTGATAAAATAACTGTGGGTCCAAAAAGTGTAATTACAGAGCCGTAAAACCAATTGAAAACCAAAATTGTTTGTTTTTTTAACTGTAACTGTTTCTTCTAATTTTATTGATGTGGTCTTTTGAGGGCCATATACATTTTCATCAAATCATGAAGGAGTATGAACTTATTGAATGTGTAATAAGAATGTACGTGCCGTCCTAGAAAATGCCACAGATGTGTAATCTCAAAATACTTTCAGTGGGTTTATATTAGTATTGGACGACAATAACAGTTCGAAATAGATTTTGCAAGGAATTAGTTCTTTAATATATAGAGATTTTATAAGTAACGTTACCATTATGTTTCAGTTATATTGCATAACTAAATGCTGATATAAAAAATCTTAAAACAATAAATGGTTATAAATAATTTACGTGATCAACAATTGTATTTTTTGGATCTGGTTAAATTCAGATTTTTTATTTTTAAAATAACAATTTTTGCACCACTGATAAAATTAAATGAATTTAGCAACTGCTATCGTTCACCTATATGTTGGGACAATTTTCTTGGACCTCAGAATTATCCGAAATCATTTTTTCACCATTCAGTATTAATTTTACCTCAGAAAATGTTGGCCGTTCGCCTACTTTAGTTCTCCAACAAATTTGCATTAAATCATACATGTATTTTTCGTTGTACTTCGGTTCCTTCAGTCTATATCCGTCTCTAAGCAACGTAGAAAAATCAGCACCCCATGTCAGCTCCGCCATGGAAGAGGCTCAGAACCATTTTTAGTGTAGCAACTGTACCCATACAATCTACGACTTAATCCAAAATCAGAAATTTTTGCATGTTTCCTTTGATCCAGTAAAATATTTCTTGCCGCTACATCCAAATGCACCACCTACATCAACATTTGTAACGGTCACATTATTTTCAAGCATATATGTTCCATTTTAAGTAAATCAAAGAAGTGTCATGTTTACGCCTTTATCTGCGAGATACTCCAATCCTTTGGCAATTTCAATTGCCCACCTATACATATCCGACAGCAGCTGCGTCAATTGTACTCCCCTTTGTGAGTGACTGTCCTGATTTAACGGCATATCCATTAAATAATTCCTTTCTTGTTGAGTTGCAATTTTTCGCTCACACGCTCGTAAATAGTTCAGTAGTGCCCCGTTAGAGCACATTTCCAAAAAGAGGTATGCCTCCCCTCTTCTTAAGTTTACCGTGTTTGCCCCTACTAGTGTTACAATATGTTTGTGCTGGCCAAGGTAGCATAATAGTTTAATTTCTGACAACAATCCTAAGAATGACATTTCCTTCCCGTGCCGCTCCCCAATTCTTGCTCTCTTAATTGTTTTGACAGCTACTGATACTCTCAAGCCATCTCTATTTAATACCGTTCCAGGGAAAACCATCCCAAATTCTCCGGAACCAAGAGAACGCGTTGAGTCTATACAAAAATCTACATAAATTTCAAAGGTACCAAAAACACTTCATATTAAAAACGGTAAAATTACCAAATTGAAAATGAGAACGGCCTATCTCAAATCGGTCTTTGTTATACGGACAACTGTTTGCTTTATTTGATCCTTTAACAGATGATCCTTGATCATCTTCATTTGTGACATCGGACCCTTTAAAGAAATTACGCTGCTGATCCTTGTTGATAAAATCTTTATGGCGATGTCGATATATCAGGTAAGGCGCTATAGCACCTATTAATACCCCAAGCAACAGTAGTGGAAGTGAAATTGAAAGAATCTTCCAACTTGCGAATTTAGAATCTATTCCTTTCGTTTCTCCTTGAGTTGACACTTTTTCATTAAATAATGTCAGCAGAGCTAAAATAAAAATATGTACATAAATATTAATTTTTCGTTATGTGGAATGTTATGTTAATTTCAGATGATAAATAGACGTTAAAAGTTAGCTTATTAATAAAAAAGAATGATTCTTTACTTGATTTCTTATCCACCACAACCATTTTATTTTCGTGGGTGTTAACCGTCCACAGACCACAATGGCATTCATTGTCATGGCATATGTCTTTTTCTGAGGAGCATTGGCACACTGGCATAGATTGTCTTTCGAACTCGAATGCATTTCCTATGATGACTGACTTGTTTTCGTTCACGGCCCATTTATTGACAATGTCATGAAAATATATAAATTCAGATAGTTTTTTCATGTTAGTGTCGCTGCCAGTACATCCTTCAACTACGAAAAAGAAAACTTCCCGAAAATTTTTATTTTTTAATGTTAGCTTATTGTCAGAAAATAGCACTTCCCCACGATCGATGTCGGGTTGAAGACTTTTAAATGCGGCCTGCGCTCCTTCGGAATTTATTAAATCTGCACATATGTTCAACTTGTAAACCATGTACTGTAAATCAAACTTGTAGAGACCTAATTTCCAGCTCCCCAGTTGGTTCTGGTAGGATGTTAATTTGTCTAAAATGTTGGTCCATTTCTTATCGCTCCCGGTCTCTGCTCCGTTGGCATTATCCAAGGTTGCATCTACACTCCCAGTCTTATCCTCTGTCGGCTTACCAAACAGTTCAATCCACTCCGACGAGCTAGTTTCACGTTTGTCGAAAACTGTGCCAAGTTTTAAACGATGCCTCAGCTAATAATACATTTAAAAAATCGTGATATTTAGACCATTATTATACTTAGCTAACAACTGTAAAATTTAGTTCAGACGCTTTGTTCTTTAATACTACTTACCTGTAAGTTTTTCATTTTAAAGAAAATGTAATCCCAAGTCATGTTAGCTACTTTAAGTATGTCCTCTATTTTACTGGGATGCATTGAAACCTCGGAGGAGTAGTAATCATCTAAACATCTATCTCTGTCAATTATTAACGTATCAACCATCCCATGATAGTTCAAGTCACTTATACTCAAAGCTACAAACACCTCATCAATCAGTGCTTTGTTATTGGCGTAATTTTTGGTGTCAATGAAAACCATTAATTTAACCTTTAAATTGTTGTTTTCTCGATATTTTGCAAAAAGTTGAAAGCACTGCTCCAGTTTTTGTGAAATATTAGTTGACCCCTTTATATCTACTATAATAGTATGAAACTTTTCTGTAACGGTGGCTATTAAAAGATCATCAACAGAATCATACATATTGATTGACACCCAAGAATGATCCCAATCAAACATGCTGGGTCGACGGATCCAATTTTCGTTTAAGGATAAGTCGTTGGTAGATTCAGTTTTCAGTTGTGTCTGATCGCCATACATAAAGGTGACGTCAATTACCAACAGGATCAACTCAGAGTCCGCAAAGTATGTCCATTCCTGAGAATATGTTTTTGTTTTCAAGTCAACTGTTACTCCACTATGCAACATTACTGTTATGCTGTCCGTGAGTTTTGTAGTGATGCAGGACCATATATGTGGAAGTCCAAGTGTGAAGTAGTTTAGGTTAGAGCGACTATCAGCAGAAAGTATGGCAAAATTTTGAGGTTCAAAGTGCAGTCGTTGTAAATCCGGCTGATGACAGTTTTTGTGGATGAACATAAAACCGCAGGCTAGACGTCCGCGCAGTTTCTTATTTACCACTTTTATATCCTGCTGTACTACATGGAAAGACTCTGGGTTTAGTTTAAGGAATTCATAGTCAATGACAACTGCAGAAACAGTTTTGCTATAAATTGTGTTAATTTCATCAGTAATTTTGAGTAATCTATCCAACGTAATGGTAAGGTCCTCCGTCGTTGGTTTTAATGATAACCAAATTTCTAATGGGATGAAATTATCTTTTCCTTTATGCTTACGATTATGTTGTGCCACCACATTTAAAGTATCCCTTAACAAAACTCCCGTTGGAACTGTAATGAAAAAATGCACATTAGGCTTTTTTGGTTAATAAAATAAATGTCGCTGTAGTACGTTAGTAGGTACCCAAAATTTGAATACAAAAATTCCAAACGTTGGGCCAACTTACCATTTTGAGGATAAGCTATTGTGTTAAATGGTAGCATAAATCGGTAATATGTATCAAAGAATGTTTCACCCGGAACGTCACCGGAATTGTTGTTATGAAATTTGGTTGAGGAGTTTATTAGTATGAAAAAACTGTGTACGTTCATTGCAAGAACTTGATCAGAAGCTAATTTGTGTTCACTAGTTGAATTTGCCACATAAATAGAGGAATCCTCCTGTAACAAACAAATATTTATATGCTCAATGAAATTTTGCAATAAAATTTACTATTTCAGACTCACCGGTGAAAATGTTTTGTCCATACTTGCCAGCTCTTTAAATGCCATGGCAACCAAAATAACGCTTAATAGGACAGTAGACATTTTATTTTAAATAATACACAATTTATAGTATTTGTAATTTTAATGGATTATTTTACAAAATGGTATTTTTTTAGAAAGATAGTATAATTAACGTAGTTTAAAGCACTTCCACAAAATACAAAATGTACTTGATGATAAAATATAATTGTACTGACATTTTTCAAGGAAATTTCCTTAATTTAGTTCTAGCATGTTTAAGACAAGTACAAGGAAATGCCTTGTTAGGAAGCATTATGTACTTACCACAAACATACGACATAATGACATCATGATTAAAATAATATACATATTTCATGAGATATTGGAGCATTGCAAATTTGTTACAACTATAAAGTAAACTTTTATGCAGGCAAGGCATACAAAGTATGCAAGATAACTTGCATGTAAATGTGCAAAACTTGTCTAACCCGATTCAATCAATCTTAAAAATCAAAATTTTACTTACGTTTTGCATCGGAATAATTTGTCGCCCATTTGTCAGTTGTTTCTGAATAATCGTGTTCAATTCCATTTACAACACATTAGAGTAATGTTATTAATAACTGGACGCATATAACGCGTGCACCTATCAATGTGAGTTTGGGTATGTATCCATATCGCATAAAAAAAGTCATTTGAGAGGGACTTAGTTTTGCATATTTTGCCATTTTTCCTGTATAATTGCATATGCAAGAAAAATATCTGCATATTTTTGTTTATTATTATTTTTCATATAAAAAATGAATAAGAAACAGAAAAATTGTCATTATAAAGACATCAACTCCACAAATGCAAAGTAGTCATTTCAACAAGTACATTAGAAGAATGCAAACCTCAGGATGTGTTAACAATAAGCTGTGTAGTGTCATGCTTGCTGTCGACATTCAAAAAATTCAAAGAACCGTTCCTACAACCCATGGCGTTAAGGTGCTATCATTAAAATGTGTGGAACTTGGATAAATTCCGTTTGTTTTCTCTCTGAGCACAATATGACGGAGCAACAACTTCCGTAATCGGTTCATTTCACGAAAATGATACTGAATGCATCAAATGAGCTAAACACGTACTGATTAAAGAAGTCCTTAAGGAACAGATTGCAGAGATAGCATGCAACTACAAATTTTTATCAGATGAAATTCTGAATATGGAATCTCGGGACTTGACTGTTATGGAAGTTATAAACAACTTCAATTTTTACTTCGAAACGAACCTGGTTTTATCCTGTCTGTAAAATGGCTTCCAATCTATGTAAGTGGGGATTCTGCAACCGTACAGGTTTAAGCCCATCTTTACCCAACAATTTTAAAGTGTTAATTTACTTCAGTGGAAAAGGAACAAAGTTTCAGTACTGAAACAGCTTCGTTGCCGGCAAGAAGAGAATGTTTTACTATGAGAAATCTTGAACAACACGTAATTTGCCACTACAAGATGATTGTTAACCGTTCAATACTATTAGAATCGTTGATTTTACCGTTTTTATTGATAAATATTGTATTTTTCAATTTTTTTGCATTTTTATGCCTTAGTTATTTATGCCATACATAGTTGCAAATTTTCTGATTTTAGCGACATATAAGTTTATAGTCTATTACTATTTCTGGATGTACAGGTTTTAAGTAGTTTTGTTATTTACTATTCTCATCAAATTGTATATTAATTGGGACTAGGTATGCATAAGAAATAACAATAGACTCTGTTAAACTATTATTAATTGACAGATTGTGTAAACGCACAAGGCTGTTGCTATCAGTAACATTCGAAAGATACGGTTTAAATGCTTTATAGTATTGATTGAACGTACGTCATCGCACTTCAATTAAAACAACGGAATATTTTAAGTACAAGTTGTAAATGGACCACAGATATGTGAATTCTAAGGAAAATGACATCATATTTTCAAGTTTATGCGACAACATACCACCATGTGAAACGTATCATAACAGAATATCATTCGTTGAACGTTGAAATATTCTACAAATAGCAATACACTAAAATACCGATAACTGTGCAAAATGTATCTGACAATTGTTGGTTTTCCATAGAGAATGCATTATAATCAGTACAACAAATATAATTGCATTGAAGGATCCGTTAGTTTTCATTGGGTGTATCTAATTTCAAGCAACCGATGAATATGTGAAAAACAAAATAAAAATTACGCTGCATTAAATTACAAACTGCTGAATAAAAGCATTGTTTGCACTAAGAGTCCAGATCTGGAAAGTTGTTTTAATATTCAGGTTCATCGGTTTAGTACATTACAGTATCTGGTCTTTCTTTGGCATCAGTAATAAAAAAATATTATATTTGGATCATAAAATATTTTTTCAGATGGATCAAGTTTTCTAACCTCAGTTGACATTAGACCATCTATCTGGAGTGATTTAGGCATCGATGTCGGTTCAATACAGATCAGACTGCGTCATATGATATACATATCTCTGTAATTCGAACATTTAAGAGATCCTCTCAAACATTTATAAATCGCTGGAGTAGAAATTAATTGCAGCCAGGTTTATTGTTTATTGACAGGTAGTTTAGTGTAAGATTTCTCGAATAGTTTAAAATTCTGTTTTTCGATAACCTAAAAATGATCAATACCACGAAATGGCACCCGACGCGCCTTGAGACATTTTACTTTTACTATATGCAAAGCGGAGTTTGGTAAAGTGTATGGGTATAACTATACTAATATGTTTGACAGATTATATCAACTGCCATAATCAGTGGCAGCGATAATGAAACCAACATTTTACAAAAATAAGTTTAAATGATAAAGTGATTATTAATGTCATCTGGTTTGTAGTCGATTTGTTTACGCCATGAAACTCTAAATTATCGTAGTGCCGTCGTCGCCATTATAGAAATAAATATATGACTACTCCAATGTGGTTTGCGTCTGCTCAAGTAGATTAGAAATAAATGCTTTTCAAGTGTTATCGCAACTTCCAATTACATGAACAACATAACTAAATATTTGCACAAGAAACAGTATTTTATCTGGCATGAAAGTATCACTCAATTTTGATGTGACGAAAACAAGGAAAGCATGCATCCTGCAAGCCATATTTTTTACATCACACAATATATCATTTTCTATTTATTCAATAGATAAAGGAACTTACAAGGCAACGTATCAACCAAATACTTCTGCTGAGTCATATTGTTATTCTGAATAAATGGAGTCTAACCCTTGGGCAAAAGCCAACACTAACGTACTCAAAGATTAGCTTCTTAAAACGTCATAATTAATGGAAATAGTTGGAGCGATACAGGGACCTAAATCTTCCACAAATTACTTCTCGATCATACATTTATGTTTTAAAAAAATCGTGTTGGGACAATATGTATTCATGCTCTTGTGTTCCCTCATTAGTTCCATCAAAAACCACACTAAGTCGCATTTTCTGTTTGATTAAGTGTAATCTTCACATCCTTCAATATGCACCTCCATATATGTTTATTTTGCGCAGGTTTTTATAATACGTATATACAACATAATTCATACCACAGAACGAGAGATAAGTTTAATCCATGACTTTTCCATCATGCGTCAGTTGTCACTCAACTAGCATCAAGTAACTGTAAAGAAGTGGCAAAGTTGCATAAACCGCAAAAACGAAAAGTAAGTAGAGTAGACACCATTCGTTCGTTATTGGCGGAGTTAGTTGGCGTCATTCGTCCAGCACAATATTGAGTTGTCACTAAACTATAACCCTGGATTGAAACTGGACTAGTAGCGGTATATTACCCATTACGAACCAATCTTTATATTTTGTGGAATATTTCGCTATTTCACATAAAATACAGAGTAGTCAGCGAACAGATGCAGTAATATAGTCAGCAAGTTACTCGTGCTCCTTCATTGAATCATATTATTCTATCATTTCTGCTCTGTCATCAATATTACTATATCTTGTACAAGTGTAGCTTTGCAAACTAATATCTTTGTGGTACACTCCGCACTGGAGAGTTCATCGCTACTTTTATCCTTAATCAAACAGAGGAGTGCACACGAGACCCAAGAAAACATTTCTCGTTCAAAACTGCACTTGGCAAGAAAGTCGACTCACACTTGCAGCAATACGTACTTACGCGTTTTCTTTTACTAGTAAATCCTACCATGTAAGAAATGCACACGAAACTTCAATGCAAGCTTATAAAAACCTGCGATACCAACGCTCACCAGAGGGAACGGGAAAATATCATTCCATTTTAACTAGCACACCGTCACCACCAACTCAGCTGACAAAGTGAATATTTTTGGGATCTATTCTATCCATGATGGAGAAGAAAAGGAGCATACTAGTTTGTGTTAATTTTCATTAACTTAGAAAATCCACGCGTGCCGTTTCATAATCTGACCTTGCGGACAAGTTACATTGGGAGAGTGATTGCAAGTATAATTCGAAGTGCACGGTGTGTAGATAAAGGTTGCCACGAAAATACAGAGCAGGCGTAAGTTTTCATTGAAATATGTTTTGTAATATTTAAATACGCCATAATATGCGTGCGCAGTAAGGTAACGTATTGTAACTTCATAACTAAAACAATAAATGCGTGGGTAGTTTAAAAAATGAAGAACGGTGTGAATTTGATATAGTAATCTAAACTAATTTTTCAGTCAGCATCATTTAACAAGGTGAGGATGGTACAACGTATACGGATTCGCGGGCACGTCATCAGAACGTTAGGAGTGCGACCTTCCTCTTCTCGCATTCCTCCAGAGAGCTGTCCCTCCTGTCTCCGGTTTTATAACGACGACAAATACAGAAGATGCATTTATTTATGCTGCGAATTTGAAGACTGCCTCGACTGCGTTATAAATCAGAACACTTTTTATTGTGAAGAAATTCTGGATCAACTAAAGTCTCCCCGAATCATGCCAGTTCTTAACCAGTCGGAAATCGCTGCTACTGGCGAATGTTCGGAAATGGACATTGACGAGACCCGGACGCCCTTACTACATCCTTACGATAACCAAACGAAGACCAGTTCCCACGTATCTCAGAATACATTTCCTGCAAATAATATTTCACCTCAGAATAGTCCGCAGAAGACGAGTAATGAAATTACAAAATCTGTAAATGACGTCATTGCGAAAAATATGTCTCATTCCGGATCTACGGAAGATTCACACGTATTTAAAACAAAATACGGCGACTTAACAGTGATACTGAAGCGATTAATTCCAAAGCACCATAGGGCCCCAGTGGTACACGTTAATCCATGTTCGCTACAACTTCATAGAAAGCAGCAGTTGCACATGAGTAATGGTACTCGGAAAAGAGGTCGACCCAGAAAGGTAATTTTAAATAATAACATTTTACGGTAAAACCTGTTTGTAATAATGTTTGAAATCTTACAATTTTTCTTATTCTTTTGCAGAATCGGAACTTGTAAATAATTTTATATTTGCTGCTTCGGAAAATAAATAATGTAATTTTTATAGCAAAAATGTAAGGAGATGTGTTATTTTTCTTAATGCAAATACTGTTTAAATTGTGGTCGTCACGTAGCATGTTAGGCTAAATGTACTTACGTTGTTATTCGTCGTACCAACATGAAACGTTTAGTATTAAATTATGTATGCAATATTATATTGCCATGTTTACAATATACATTAGTTTTGAACTACACCGATGTTCACGTGGGACATGTTTTGCATATATATATTCCAAAATATCAGTCGCAAACAATTTAGAAAACGAAAAGAAAACAATGCATTCAATCGAGTACTTCACAACGTAATCTGATGAAATCTTAAAGGGAACATACCGTTTTTTAATTTTCAGTGATTGATATGAAATATCCGTGACTCCCGCATTTCGTTAAAATCCGATAAAGTAAAACACGTTGAAGAGTTAGACGTTAATATGGAGCACTGTGACAATGCGGTGATACATTCCTGTGTTCATCGTAAACTCCTCGAAGCAACAACCGTTAAAAGAAATGCCAAATGCGTATCATTTGTGAATTAGAAAAGGCTCATATTCTTGGGAATGTGGATTGCTAAAGATACTTAAAGAATAATTAGCTATAAAAGTCCTCGTATCCCATTTTCCCGGGCTTCCGCGGTTAAACCTAACGTTTTCCCCTTAACTTGCTAGCTAACAATGTTTATTGCAGACGGGAAAAACAGTGGGAACTTAATTAAAATCCAGTACGTTGTTCATTGGTTTTATCTAACTATCACGGGTTATTATATGCTTCGTATGTACTATCTACAGAGTTATTTTCATGCCTCCGTATATGGCTCCATGGGTTTGTCCGGACAATAAAACTTAAAAACCACCGGCGACAATTGGTTATCTTGTTACATTTTTTTAATTCCTGACCTAAAACTGTTTGAATGGAAAATCAAATAAGAAAAACACTATTTGTAATGCATTCCTACAAATAGTAGAAATGACTTCTCCCGGTCATACTAAAATTACAAATTTAACGCAAACATGAGCTCTAAATACGTTGTTCATAAGGAAATTTTTGTATTATGTAAGTTAAATGTTGTAACAATCATAACTCCGGTATTTGATGAAATTTCAAAAATCCAAAAACAACCATTTTTCCTAATTTTTTGCTTGATTTATTGTGCCTAGTTGCAGGTCTCTAAAAGCACGTATGCGGGCACCAGCGTGTATTTACGGTCCGGGTTTGGGAGGTCCATACAGCCGAACTGGTGCTATTTTTGCGTTAACAATCATCAATCATTTTCGAAAAGTGCCTTAATTCCAAAAACAACTAGACGATGGTAGAAATTTTGCTCGCATGTTTCAGAAATAGTTACTCACTTGTAAAACTATTTGCTTGCTGAATAAATATCATTTACTACTTACTTAATTTGCCGTATTTTTAGTTTATCCATCACCTGCTGATCCATATTGATTAGCATGAACTCATACACAGGTGTCATTCATGTCATGTCATGTCAAGGATGTTCCATATTACAAAATGGGTTTAGGGACTTCTGCCGAAGGGGATCTTGTAGAAGGGGTATCCTTCGAAGGTTTTTATTTCGAAGTCCTTTTTTATTTTTCGAAGGAGCATATTTTCGATGCAAAAATTGTCCGAATGGATGAGTTTTCGAAAAACATGAAAATGCACAATACTTTACAATATGAC
>JAHZNE010006183.1:0-13986 GCA_027744055.1 Callyntrura sp. NNG-2020
GTCCAACCTATCTACCTGCCAAAAAGAATTTTGAAATTCGCTTTCCTTCAAGAGTTATCGTGTACACGGACGGACGGTCGGACGGCCGGACGGAGCTTCGTCCATTTCTAGATAGGACTGACTTCATCAGGTCCTAAATAATGAAGTTCTCGTATACTTACAAAAAGTGGTACTTCTTATATCACCATGCATGCGCGGGTCTGTTTTTACACATTTCATTCCGTATGCAAACAAATTTCCGCACAAAATATTTGTCTGGTTGTTGGTTGAAGATTAAAAATTGAAAGTCCACCTTTTATTACCTTGATTTTCTGCTACAACACTTATTGTCAGATAATGTCCCGTTTTCCTAAAGCACAATAACTATTGAGCGACATAGCTTTTTAAAATTATGTTCCCCCGGGGGAAGTTAACCAAGGGGAAAACATTTATTTTTATAACATATAGCACGCGACACATCAGCGAACCTGTCTCTTGCTCAACCATTTGTCGATTCATGTTACGTCCCAAAAGTTATCCCCAATGCCAATAATGTCTCCGCTTTAAATTTGCAACAGTTTGCTATTGTTCTTGTACATTTTCAACCGTGAGTATGCGTATTTTACCATTTTGGAACTCTCGTTCTTTGAGCATTTCCAACAAATAGTGCGACAACAAAACTATTCCAATCCAAACGCAAGTCAACTTGAAAGTGATGTTATGAAATGTATATATCTTCCTATGAAAAATAATATAGTAATAATAATAATAAGCAATCGTTACTATCAGATTGAAACAACGCTAGCATGGATGAGTGTTTTCACGAACGTACTCGTACGTTCCTCCATAGTACGCGTAGACATAACCTTGAGCTTCTTTTTCTTTATTGCGTGATGCTATTTGTTATGCATGACATTGCTGATTAAAACGAGCTGCGGGTATTGAACAAAATGCCAGCTTACATATATTATTATTATGGCATCACCCTGCCACTACGACCACCTTCACCATCATAGGACCATGAGAGAGATGCAATACTGTTGGTTTTAAGCAAACTTGAAATATTAATTGTACTGCTGCTGCTTCTGGCCAAAAAGAAGAGCAAAAAGACCAGTTGATGTGCTTTTTTTCTTATTGCTGATGGTGTGCACAAAATGCAGTCTTTGAGAGAGAAAGAATAATAGCAGCGTGTGTGCAAAATTTAGGGAAAAAATGTATTGAAACGTTACGTAGCAGATGTGCCACAGACAAGACAAGATGAAAATACAGGAGCAGCAAAGTATGGTTCATTCCTCTGGATCAACCAAACAGTTCATAAACTTGTTCATTATTGAGCAAGTAAAACAAGCGTGTAATATAGTCGATTTAAAAAACGTATTTAGTCAAAGGAAGATCATAAAAACCGGTCAGCAGCAACGTAATCATCATCATCATCAGAGTCAGTAAAATTTACGGCCTTCAATCGCTAATTTCTGACAGCTAATTTTCCATGTATATTCCCACAAAAAATAAATATTCAAAGTAAGCATTTACATTTACGAGCTTGGATAGAATGCAAAATGTAATTTTTTCAAAAAATGCTTCTAAAGAAATCTCATTTTCGCCAACGCCAGCAATGCTAGTCAATGATGAAGATACACCAGAAGCGTTGGGCGTTTTATGTAGAAAAAAAGGCTAGGTATCATGCAACCAAGAAGAGAGAACCAACAAAGAGAAGACAAGTGGCCAAGAAATATCTCAAATGAGACAGTACAAATTGGTGTACAACAATGAAATGGAGAATAAATTGGTAGGATAGTTAAGACGATGACAATGTTTGCAGCGTTGTAGAGTGTAGAAGTAATGGTCGTAGTGATGTAATCAAGTGACAGTGACACTTTTTTACTGTGTACCCCTATATGCTATATAACAAAAGGTGACATTTGATATGACTGGATTAGAGCTTTCTTGTTGTCACAAGGATATATTACACTACACATAGTTTTCTTCACGGTCAAGTCAACAAAAAGTCAAAAGGGTAGAGACGACAGGCGAGTAGAAACGAAAAAATAAGATAAACCGACAAACTCCTTATAAAGCAGAAGGTTTCTTTCATATTGCTATTGCTATTATTATTATTATTATTATCGGACACCAAACAGCAGGCATAATAAACTAGCAATGGATGAGTACCAAAATATATGGATATTTATATTTTCTTTTGGTTGGTTGTTGGCTGATTACATATGTAACAGTCTTCAGCTTATTCAAAGGTGTATCGTATAAATGCATGGATACACGGTTGGATGCTTTGTTATTTGGGGACTGATGATGTAAAGCTATCAAGAAAGACGCAGCACACGTTTTAAATGTAGCAAGTTCTCTCTCTCTCTCTCTTTGTCGTACGTTGTGTAGCATTGAAAGCGGAGGTCTTAAAAATAATTTTAAAACGTCAAAGTATTGTTTAAAAAATCGGCACTGTTCTCTAAATTAGTAGTGGACAAGTCACACATGCAGAATTGTAGAAACTAATCGTATCAGGGAGTTGTAAGTTGTAAATGGAAAAAAGAAAAATGTTTAAACTGTATTTTAAGCAACACTCCGTAAATCAAAAGGTGCATGTCTGCTGGGATGCGGTTACAGCAGGGCGCACATGTTTGCAACATGCAACACGACTACAATGACGACGTCTGCTACAACAACGCAGATGGTAGATGGCTGGCAATATGAATTGCCAATTGCATGCATTTTGGACGACGCACGTAAACTTGTTCAGTGTTTTTGATGATTGTTGTAATGATGCTTTGTGTCTTCCAAGTTCGCCAGTTGCTGCTGATGTTATATGCATCTTCACGTGCCCAGAATGTTGTGTCCATAACCAAGTTACAAAAAACATCTTTTTAAAAAACACTGTTGTCATTTCTCTATCTCCGTTGCTGTAAATTGGTAGGTTGTGCGGATTGTCACGTTGGAGTTGTATAATAGTGACATTAAAATACTCTCCCGCACTACCTATGACGACGTTGAATGTTTTGTAGAATCATAACTATGTGTTCATTTTGGATTTGTATGAGAGGTAAAGAGTACGTAATATATAACAATGTTCCTTTCCTGCATGCTTCATGATATCTACAGCAAGAACGGTTGGATACAGTCGAGAATATTTAGTAGGGATGCAGATTGTACAGAAATACTAATATATATGTATACATTGTTGCGCACTGATCGAATTGGATTCTACCACCCCTTGATTACAAAATGCTTGCTCTGACCACTACCACGCACCACTTTTATTTTCTACATTCCTTTTAAAGAGTTCCTCATCATCAGAATCAAAAGAGGCAATAATAACATTAACGAAATAAACACGAAAAATAAGAAATGGTATATTCAAGTCGCATATGTTATATGCTATATATGTAAAACTACAATATAGATGGATTTGATTTCTGCTGTAGCTATAATCATTTTAAATGTACCTATGATGAAGGAGTGTCCGGTGGACTCAGAACCCAAACAAAGAAATTAAAAATCCAGCTTTTAATGTTGGGAAATTAGCTTGGTGCTAACTTTAGCCATAATGCAAATATAAATATAGAAACGATATTCACTACTTTTCTTGACCTTTCCACACTAGCAACATGAATCAATTTCAGAGAACATTTACCGTTCCCCAGTTTTGGCCTGTAGGACAAATGGGCTCGCATTTACAAACGCTTTCATGCAAATAATCTCGAAAAAATATATTTTATATTTTTATATTTTTATATATTTATATTTACGATGTTAAGCAGACTTCTAGTTTGCAAATCATTCCAAAATTCCAAGTTATTAGATTCCAGTGCAGCCAACAATATAATGCTCCCCAGCGCTACTCACGATTGTGATAGGAAAAAATCTGTGTACATACATTGGTATGGATAATAAAATAATAAAACAAGATTTTTTTTATATCAAGCCGTTTTTCTTACAAAATTTTCTGCTCATCTGCACTTACATATTCGGGTGCTAAATGCACTGCACACCATTTACATAAAACAATGCAATATTATTGTATGTGCGAGTGTGTGTCCAGTCCATTAGTACATTATTTAAATTTGTTATCCCCAGGAGTAACATAAAACCACACCAGCATTTAGCTCATCATCGCCATCGCATCGCCACAATAAATGTATCAAGTCATAAAGAGAAAAAGAGTGAAGCTATTCAACAGACTTACCGACGAGATTACGACGACGATGGTGATCAAGACGATGAGATGGTAGAAGATAATGTAACTGGTAAAGAGTGGCCAGAATGATATGATGACGCGTGATGGGATGTTGATGATCATCCCTCTCCTCTTGATAAATTGTAACATTTTTCAAGTTACGTCCAACCTGCTTTTTACTTTTATGGATGAGACGCGATGGATAAAACGGATGACGAAACAAAATATATAGTGAATTGTCTGCCGTCGTTTGTATCTATTCTAATTTTCAAATATGTTTCAACAATAACAAACCCCTCTGGTATTAATAATACGGGCAGCATCAACAACCGCGACAAAAAAGAAACAGTACAAAATTTGTACTTTAAAATCCTTCCCCTGCTGTCTTTAGTCTTTACTAAGTGTTTGAGCATTTCATTTTTATGCATTGAGAAGGAAGGAGACTGAATGACGATGATGATGATGATGGCGATGATGAATAAACAGGAGAACAGCCAGAGAGCAGGACAACAAAGCTTTGATGATGAGAACGAACAAGACAAAATTCCATTCTTTTGTCATTCCAAATGATTTTCGTCGTTGTCGTCGCACTCATCATCATCCTCAGCAGCAGCAGCAGCAGCAGCATCTTTACTATGTTGACTCGATGACTGGAACAGAAAATCTCTTCTCTTCTTAGCAACTTCACACATTCACATCCCATTCCCTTCTTTATAAGTTGGAGATAATCTACACAATGAACTTATTTAATCGCATCAAATTGATAGTGTCATGAAAACGTTGATGGTGATGATGATTTTTTATACGACATGCCTTATTCCGAGCATCATCATCCCTTTGTTTTCAAATTCACGTTTGCTCACATACAAATGTAGGTAGACATGTAAGTATCACCAAAAATGTTGCTAGTAGTAGTACCTTGCCTGCACATTACTGTGTGCATGGTACACATCTCAACTTGTTTTCCTTCAAATCTATTTTCGTATTCGTTATACTTAATTGAAGCGGATTGGCCACGGTTTCTTCTTCTTCATCTCCTCCATCATCTCAGATTCTTTACACATGACTGTGTCCAGTTGCTGCTCTGTCTTTGTTACTAAATATATATTTTTATTAATAATATTAAACACTGGCGTTATTTTGCGGCAGCAAAACTTCCCAGTACTGTGGTCACCAAAGTGGAATTGAAAAAAATCAAGTGACCGTGTATTTAAAGGGAATGTAGGAGGAGAAGAATTGAATTAGTATCATTGGAGTACCGGAGTATGTACAGCATTGTGTTGCGTTTAAATTCTAAAAAAACACGCATGCCTGATGACTGATGACAATTTTCATTGGATAAATAAATGTACACGACGAAGAAAAAAACAGCATGATAGAGCGTTCATCAGCAACCTCGTCCTATAATGTGAAGTTTTTTGGCTTTTAATGTTTCTATAAACAAAGCATTGTTGTTGTTGTTGTTGCTGTTCCACGATTACTATTACTCTCACGGTGAAGGTATATAGATATAGTGGTCTGGTGCGAACTTGAAATATTAACAAGCAAGTTTAATGACGCGTGACAAAGCGTAAGGAAATACTGGGTATAGTGTGTGTAGGATATATATTATTATGATTATGATTACGTATTATAATGTTATGTATTCACGTCTTTTTTATTTTAAAAAACGGCAGGGATGGAGGAGAGAAACCGCATATTTTATCCATTTTATTTTTTAATGCTGCTGCCGCCGTCGATTCTGCTGTGCTCATGTAATCTTCTTTACGACGACGACTACGCCTACTAGTGTGAGTATCATGCGTAGTATACCTCTATACCTGTAAGCAAATCCGAGGAAGATTACGAAGATGATTAGGATTACGATGGAGATGATGATGATAATAATGATGATAGTGGTGGCGGTGATGGTAATGCCGGGATGTTCCTCCATCAGGGCCACAAAGTAAAGAAATTGTGAGAAATACAAACAAACTTGAAAATTATTTTATGGCGGCATTTATGTCAAAGATGCTCAAATAAAATCATTATTTACACCATTTTAGCACAATTTACGTGCCAAATTAGAAGCGTAATAGGCCTAGTGGTAACGCAAGTAGTTTTCTTGTCTGTCTTCTTACAATATCATTATGATGCGTGTACGTCCTAACAAAAAAGATGTGCTAATCTTATTATCAGCATATTATTATTAAATGTAGTGTGGTTTTGGGTACATTTGAGTAAATTCCTGGCTGGGTTCAAAATTTTGTACGAAATGGAAACTTTTATTACCTAACGTTGCGATCATTATTATTTTTCGAGACGTCAAACCACGTTTACGTCCATACTTCTTTGCTGCGCGTCGTGGTGAAAAGCTGTTGTGGTAATGATAAAAACGTTATTTGCCATCTTCCTTCCATCATCTATCCTCCTAGGTCCTGTCAATCTTTTTATGAGTCACGATTTATTGCTGAAAGTCAATGAATCATTGTAATCTGGATAATTTCTTGATCCCATGCCGAGTACTCATCGTTTCATGCTACTTTTTTTGGGCAAATTCAAGTTTGTAAATGAAATTATGATTTTCGTAAGTAAAAATTTTCATACATGATGTTGTGTACAAAAGCTGAAGCGATTCTCGTCCTTTCTTTTCTACCAAAAATGGTCAACCTTTTTGTTAAGGTTGGTGCACCAAACCGCGCAGCCTTTATTGTCGTTCTTTTTTTATTACTTGTATTGTATTTTGTATTGTACGAAATAAACGGACTACTTGTCCACAGGGAAAATATAACATGTTATTCATTTACCCCAACAGATGCAAACACACGCAAACAATATTGCAGGCATTGTCGATTGTAGAATGCAAACCCTTGTTTGCCAAATAAATCAGTACATCATCGTTCCCAAAGAAAAATGTATTCTTCAAAAGAAGTAAACACGATGATTGGCAGTTTATCGAAGGTGCTTCAAAATAGACTGTAAAATGTATAAATGCAATGGCTTCGTAAATGATGTTCGTTGCTGGTTGCTGTTTTGTTTACGGCTAAGCTGACATGGTTATCTATCTGGGTGACGGAAGCATAGTGTCGCGAATTCATAATATCTTGCCTGTCTGTCTGTATCTTATCCCAGTTTTTTTTAAATCGGTCGCTGCTAATAAACCTTCTACAGGAAACACTCACTCCTTTACGCCCTTTACAAAAATCGATGCTCGAAAAAATTGTGGTACTTCACTAGGATTTCAACTGCTATTATCTCTATTGTAATTTCTCCTGCTACTTTCAAAAGCATGTGTCCGCAATCTGCTAAATATTTTGTTCTTATTATTTTAATAGCATATAGTATTTGCTGTAGAGTTTTGTAATATTTCGCCGTTTTCAGCATATATCATCCTCCACTCAGTACAGCCAAACATTAACAATAGCACAGCAAACAAGTCTCGAGCAGCATACTTCCAAAATTCTTGTTGCTGTTGTTGTTGTTATTGTTATTATTATGCTGCGTACGTATGTGACTAGTTGACTACGATGGTACGACTTCTCCCTCATTGTCATATCGTCATCATGATCATCGACTTCGTTTCTCACTCCAACGAAACACTCAATTTGTTCCTCATACAAAGCCTAACATGCATCCTAACGACCATGGTATTAAAGCGTTGTGTAAAATTCGTCGCTGTGATACGTGCAACAGAGAGTGCAACCACATCATCAACCAGCCAAGACAATTATTACCATTACTCCCTCTCTTTGACTACTCAACTGTGAAGAGAGAGAGACAGAGAGAAGGGGTTATCGGTTCACTCACGCAAAAGTGAAGGCCGAGTGAGCCACGTCGCTCAAAAACTGCGATGATTAATGTATTTATGTAGAGATTGGAATCTGCGGGAGTGAGGCAGCTAAAAATATCCACCACTTCTTCTCCTACTAACTACTAAATATATGAAGTGTTGTATGCACGACACGACAGTTTGGTACAAGTACAAAATACTTAATGGATGTCGTTTTGTACGTGTTGTTTTGTGCAGAATGACTCTTTAAGTATTTTGTATTTTGTTCGTGCCGGGCACGAATACAACATGCTATACTACTACTACACTAATAATAATAATGTTACAAGCATAATAACAACAACACAAAACATGGTCGTCGTCACCCCAAAATATATTCTGCAGCAGTGCAGTAATAATTTCTGGTTGTGTCGCTTATGAAGTACGCGGAAAATCCCAGCCACTGTCACCACACAAAAGCTTACAAACCTGCTCATTTCCCGTGTTTCTCTTGTAATCATTTGCCAATTATAAAACACATTTTACAAGGATTCATTCTTTGATGCGATTCACTTTTCCAATATGTTTTCACACAACTGCGTAAAACAAAATGAAAAACGCTTTGTAAGTACTTTGACGGTGTAGGCAGGCAAAACAGCAAAGCTGCACTTACAATCTACGGGGAGGAAACATGATAATGTTTTGAATCTCTAATTGGGAACGAAGTGAAGAGACACAAGTTGATAAAGTAGGATGTTGTGGTTTTCAATTTTGACTATCACAGGATAAATGAGGAGCTCCTCGCAGCAACGTATGTATGAGATGCTAAGGGTGTTTCAGCCAGTAAGTCTCCAATTCTCCATTACCTTGAACTGAAGAACAAATGTATTGTTTCAAGAAGAGTATGGTCCATCAGAATTACCAGCAGAAATCGGAAATGCATTAGGGAAAATTGAAATCGTATTTGTAGCTTGTTGAAAAGCATTGGCCCGAGTGGAAGTGGAAAATGAATCTGACGCAAAATCGTTATCGCTATTTATAGATTTCACGGTAGAAAGCCTTATCATCATGATGATATGGTAGTTTGCGTTCCCACTCTTCGTCATCATCATCTGATAAAGGAAACCGAATATAAAAATGTGTTTTCTGTTCTATCTTACCTATAACTATAATAATAGCCAATGGTTTTTGAATACGGTAAGTTCAGCATGACCTCACTAAAACTTCCACATTCTCCCATGTTACCCCAATGGGAACCCGGAATTACAGAATCGAAAGGCAACTGTAGTAACTGTGTCCGGAAATTTGTTCACAGGTGCTAATTAGGGACTCGTACATGCATTCAAAATTTCGTTGATTGACTTGGATGGGCTTACGGGGCCGCCAAAATCTTCAAACTTTGCTTCCTCCATAAATCTAGGGCGCTTCATCAGTTTTCTGTAATGGGTGTATTTTGGCTACAGTCGTCCAATGCCAATAATCCCCCTCCGGTGGTCAGGAACCCTCTTGGTTTATTTATCGCTGGAAATTGAGAAACACTGAGAAGCCTAATTAGCAGGCGTGCTGGTTTCAATGGTTTCGTTGATTTGGTAAGCTTATTTGCATACTTGAAACTTGGATGTTGAAAAGGATTACACGCACAGTTGGAAACTTAGTTTCATTGCTGGAGGACAGCAAAGCCGGAAAAGACCAACGGCAGAAGCGGCAGAATTCTGAAGAGTTACATTAGTGTATTAAGTGGCCATTGTAATAGGAAGAATTGAGAGGTTGCCCAGATTTCAGAGAGAATAACTAAAACAAAAGATATGTAACAATGATAGTAAAAGCTGAAGATGTAATAAAACATTGAAGTCGCAACATCGCTCAGACACAGGAAAACAGACGCAGAAAATTAAATCCTAGCACCCTGTCATATTAGTAATAGTACGAAAAAGCTCATAAAATCTTAAATATAACAAATTTATTATATGCTGAGGGAAAGGAAGGAAAGATGTATACACGTATTACGATATGGAAAGTTTGGCCAAATTGGCTACATACAAACGGACGTTCCTCTTTGAAAATGTCCACCTCTTGACTTGGATCACAGCAATCGCACAAGAAGAAGCTATTAGACCTTCTGCTTGCAAGTAGACATCCTCGCCATCAAAAGGGGCAATAATGGAATAGATCGTGGCAATTTATGGAGCGACAACGCATTTAATTTTAGGTAATTGGATTCTGAGCGGACGGAAAAGCGGCAGCAGCGGCGTAATATGCAAATGATGGCATAATGCAATAATGTAGTTCGATTTAGACCAAACAGAGCGTGAAGCCCCTAGGCTCCCATTTCCGTTCACATTGCACATCACCACTCAACTTGTACACTTTTCTTTGAGTCGAAATTTATCATTTTTGTCCCTAATAAATGCTTGACGCTTTTCCAAATTAGGGGAATGTCCTATCGTAGTGTGAATACAATAAACACTTTTTGCTCGCAATGCCCGATGCTCGTAAATATGCTGAGAATCAAATCTTAGCCTGAAAGTAAAATTGAGTTATTTGTAATTAATAATTCTCTTCAAAGCTTTATGAGTCCTTTCAACATGACGGGGGGACGACGCTTGTTGTCAGCGCTTGGGAATAAAACGTGAATCCTTGAATACATTTCTATGTATCTTTAGAAACGCTCTTATCGTTATACCACGCATGATGGTACTGTAAACTAATTTCCCCTTTTTTCCTGGTTTTAATTCAATTTTTTTGGCTACAAGATAAAAAGCTGGAAAAGAAACAGCATAAAACAATTAAGTACGCTACAAAGTTGTTACTTGCATTACATAGAGTCTTCGTTTAATTTTCGCTTCAGCTTATAAGGTCTTTCACCTGAGAGCCAAGTCTGGTGAGAAACTGGAAATTATTTCCCACGCCCCCTCGGGCCGCTTGTTGCTGACAACCTTTTTGGTCTCACCGACGCCACCACAACCATCATCACACAAAACACGAAAGAAGACAATGCAAATTTTAAATAATATCCTGTTTTTTGTAATGATGCGTATTATTTATATGGGAGCATTCTGTAAAAGAACGTTTTGCTCATCTTTATAATATGAGTCGTTGTCCACGTCTCACTTTCAAGCTGCGAACGACAGCAGTTGCACGGGTCCCCGCTGTCCGGTTTCTATTTAAAAAAAAAAAGCGGGAACCGGTGACCGGTGCCACATACAATATACCTGGATCGGTGTTAATTACTTTATTATCCCTTTCTTGCAATACTGGGCTGGTTAAAGAGGAAGCCTTTCGCGTTTGATAGTCTTAAATCAGGTCAGTTTCCTGGTGGTTTGTAGACCTTCGATTCAGCCTTTAACAAGTATCACGATTTTGATGTAAAACCCATTTTAAAACTAGTTTAAAAAGTGCCATGATTTTGTTTGCAGCAGCAGTTTATAAATACACAAATTTAATTATACTTAAATAGGTTCGCATTCTAGTATACGGCAAAGGGGCGCTGTCTTGTTTGTGACAGGCTGTGTTGACGTGACTTTTGTTCCATATGGTAAAACGGTGACATGAGAAAGTGGGAGTGGGTCAGAAAGAAAACTCATTTTGGTATTACGTTCATAAAGGATGCCCCCTGTTATCTCACAACTTTAATTTACCAACTATGCCTTGTCAGCGTTATTATTATGATTCACAGTCCATTTATCTTCCCTCAGTTGTGTTGCTTCTTGTCGGAAAACTCTGTAAGTTTTATTTTTTCCGGTTAGAAATGAACGATGACTTCACTGGTTTTTTTGCAAAGTAGCATCTCTTGTTACAGGTGTGTTAGTCACGGGAACTTGCTACTGTGATTGCACGGCTGTAGATTTAATCAAGATATCTATTAAATGTAGCTCATTCATGTATCCCAAAACTTACTGGATTATACGTAGCTCGTAGTTCATCCCAAGCTTCGTCCAAAACAATGGTAATTCGCAATTTACCTGACCTCACAGCTCACACGTTTCTCCTCGCTGAGTGAGAAATGCACAGAGAACATATTATTTATTCCTTATTCCAGGCCTACTTTTTTCTCAATGAACTATGCAAATGCTTGAAAATGTTACAGGCCGATTCTCCCGCAAATTACCAACAGTCTCATTAATGAACTGACTTTAATAATGCCAGAGACAAGTTTATGTTCACAAGAAAGAAAAAAAACAACAAAGCCAGTCTCGATGTAATCATCTTATTCATCAAACAATAATTATCTGCTCACGTTTTCACTGCAACTTTGGCAAGTTCATTCATCTAAATAGGTAGCCATGATAATGTGCAACCATCAATGCAGATACATTTTTTTTCTGCGACGACTACTTGCTGCTGCAGTTTAATTGACAAACAGTTCCCATGTTCACGACGTTAAAAACTACTCTTGTTATTAAGTAAGAACTTGTTTTTATAAAATTACATTGTTCTTACATCCCATTTAAGGAATTATTGTCTTGATCATTCCTCCCCCACCAGCAGAGCTCCTCGCATCTTACTGCCTCGGCTTTCGGCTTATAGACTTACTACAAATTTACCGGGTTGGGTATTGCATATTAACATTAATACATATTATTCCACTATGATATTGTGGAACTTGTGCAACATTGATATTCAAACTGTTCTAATTTATTATTATTACATTCTCTCCATCTTCCCCTGCTGCACACGACCACATTATCCTTTTTTATTAATGCTTCCCAATAGGTCCTCAGCAGAGTGGAGGCGGTGGTGATGGTGGGTGACAAAGTTCTGGGAAAAGTTACCTGTGGCAAAAGGGGAATGCTGGTCTGAAAAGATTTCTCTCTCTTTCTCTGCCTGTGTGTGTGCAATCTCACAAAAGCGTGCAAGCAACGCGAAGGCCGATATCATTAATGCAACTTTCTTTTGGTTGCATCATATCTCGGCAATCGTTACCGTTCCAGAATTCAATAAACATGCTTACTACATTGACTATTTCTCCTGTTAGATATGAACGACCACCACCCATTGAAAACCGCCGGTAATAGAAGTACAGAAGGTACAGGAAAGAGAAAGGAAGCCACCATTTTTGTCGTAAAATATTCTTCTCTCTCACTCACATTGGGTAAAACGAAGAGAGAAAAAGAATGGTTCTTCTTCTTCTTCGATTTCCAAAAACTTTTTCGATGGAGTCAAATGAACCAAAACCAAAAAGTGTAATATATTTGCCAAAAAAAGGAAAGTTTTTTTCGCCGGTATTGCCTACCGTTATTTTCTCTCGTTTTTGTGATAAGACTGTTCCATAATAACTGCATCTGGCACTGTAAAAAAGTAGGGCCTATTAGTATAGGTACATATACCCACACCACACACATACATTTCCCCACCACCTATTATCCAAAACATTTCTCAAAGACGAAAACTCCTATTTGCGTCAGTCAGTTCAGTGCAATGAAAATGAAAATCAAGTCAGGTTGAACAAGTTTAATATTACCAGCAGAATTGAATTTCAAAAGGCTGTATATAGTGGTAGTAGTCCATATTTCTGGCTAATACGCTCAACCGATACACGGCAACATTCAATAAACCAAAGTCGGAGAGAGGAAGTGAGGTAAAATGACGATATTATGTATAAATATAGATGTCCATACATTTTGTATAAAAGGGTGTATGTATGTAGACGGAAGTGTATGAAAAACCCTATAAACAGATAAAAGGTAGTTCAAGTGGAGCTCTCTTTTCACTGGGGCAAGTCTGCGGTGGAGTACGTTTTTTAGGTGGGCCATACTATATGGTAAATAAAGAGTCCCAAGTAGACAGCAGGGGAAAACCTGACTGACGACGAGGACAACGAGAGAAGTGGAGAATCCAGCCTGTTTTACAAACCAGCTTATCTTTTCTTTTGAAAAAGGAGAAAAAAGAGCTGAAATGATGTGTACCTGAATCTTACATGCTGACCAGAACCAGCAGTGTAGTAGCAGGAGGAACATACGCTGCAATTCTTTAGAAGGAGTTGAAAGCGTAGCGGAAAGAGAGAAGAAAAATAAACTGCAATGGTAACGGCGGCATCACTAGAGCAATATGTTACACGGACGTGAATCAA
>JAHZNE010006184.1:0-13883 GCA_027744055.1 Callyntrura sp. NNG-2020
GGACCAAAAAATGTATTGTCGAGAAGCTGAAAACCAACTGAAGGGTGTTGATGCCGATGATGGTAGAGCAGTGAAACTCGAAACGCTTTATGAGAATTTTAAATGTTGCACAATAACTGCATAAATGATTCAATGATTGAATGCACGTTAAAACTGATCAAATGATTAATTTTGTGTCCACAATAAGAGAACCTTTTATTACGTCAAATAATGTGTGGACTGGAGAGATACAAATTTGTACAACCATACAGGAAGACTTACAGACAGCAACAACGGAGTCGCTTACTTACTTCTTAGGCGACTTCTTCATTCCATAAAAATACATTGAAATAAAATAACATTACTAGTGCATTAATGCAGCACACGAGCATACTAGAATACATAGGCATACATATGTCATTACTATTTGGTACATCACTTAACAAATTCATACAATACATTTCTTGGCGATGGTACTGGTGACATGCACCATAAAATTATTTGGGTACAATGAAAGACCAAACACCTAAAGTGATGCTAATTTTGTCTATAAATACACGTCAGAACAGATTTTCCGTAAACATAGGCACTTTATATTTGTTTTATGTAAAGCAACATTTTTGTGGCATGGCCGTTGGTATAATTATTATACCAAATATTTCATTCCAAAGTATGCATGTTCCCGTTCCCAGTTTTACTAGACACATTCACTACTATCTCCCTATGTATCTTACCACCATCTACGAGTGTTGTAAGCACTCGTACATACCAGTTTATTTAGCTGACTTTAATTAGAAGCCGGATATGGTTTGCGTAATAGCGTCCTTCGAGAGTTCATAATGATTAGGCTTCCAATTTTTATGTGCGTCAAATTTTTGAATTTTCCAACAAGTCGAAATGACATTGCGGTCCGACCATAGAGTTTCGATAATAATTTTGAAGCAAAATAATAGTTGACAGGAGCATTTGGAATGGAAATTGGTTTGTGTAGATTTCATTTATAAACTGGCTTACTTACAAAATATTTGCATACAATACAAACTATTTGTGTAAAATGTAAATGTTTGTTGTAAAATCTAAAATACTAAAATATAAAGTATTATATGCCTTCCAACATGCTGATAATAGCATCCAAATTATATATGTGGCACTAATGATGATGAACGTTCACAATAGGTGGAACATCAAAATTGGAAGCCTAACAATGATAATTGATAATGCAAGCACATTGGAACTTGGTAAATAAATTGGGAAATCAACACAGTCACTAATATTGCACTAAATTGTTTCCATCTTGTCTGAAAATATGCAGAAAAAGCTGAAGGATCCGTCCCAATATTACCCAGAGGAAAACATCAATTTCCATTCCGGTTTCAACTTCCTGAAACATCGCTGCCTTGCTCGTTTGAATCAAGATGTGGAACAATTCGGTATTACTTAAAAGTAAGGTTCTCTTCCCTCTTCCTGTATATTACTTCTACCTACAGTTTACACATCGTCTATACCATACCATTTGTTGCCAATATGAAAATATTGATTTTAATTTTTAGCTTTTTATGTACAAAATACAAGATGTCAAGAGAATCCTAATGGCAGCAATATATCACAGTTTTAACGCTAACTACCACTCCGACATGCAGATAGATGTATACCAAAATAACTTTTTTGGTCTTAAATTGCTCTGCCAATTTTCTTTCCTTTTAAGGCGTTTTGGAATTCATGTGTCGTTTTGCAGGCATTTTGTCTAGATACGAGATGGAAATCGAGCCAAAACGAAAGAGATTATTTCCAATTCCCCATCTGGTACCCTACCAAGTAGCAAACTCATTAGTGATTAAGAACAGAAAATAGCTAGTCGCATTGAAAGACAAAAAATTTCCTTCTCTCGCGTTGGTTGTTCGTTGTTGTGATGTGAGTGGAACCCCTTGTCTGGTGGTAAGACAAGGACAAGGGACTAATTTATTTTGCTGCGAGCACATCTTCATCTTACGTCTACAGAATAGCGAATACACACGCAAACTGCTTTCTTCGGTGAAAACCCATCGTCGCTTTTGTACATATATTTCTTTGTACACGTTTCAGGTGACAATTGATATTCCGTATGCTTCTCCTCCTCAAGGAGTAAAGCACTTTACCATTATCGGACCGCATATCGATTGTATGGATGATAACTACCTGGTAAGTTCAATAAAAACGTAGATAACGCATAATATTCTTCCACGTCATCGTAAACTAAACCCTTAAGACTTTCAGACAATAAAGAACATTTCACACAAATGCATTAAAATAATAATTTTAGAGTGTGCATGCATTTCCACTACGAAAAGCATCCTGCCGTATTTTTACGACTTTGGAAAACTGCAAAAGCTATTCTGGGCCAAATAATCTGCCTATTTTATCCTGAGCGTTTCACGCAGTCATCGTAAACTTTCCCCAGTCGTTTAAATATCTTTAATATTCTTGGCGGTACTCCTTCAAACTTTTAAGTTAATGTATATAGAAGCAATAGAGACAAATACTTTGACGCAGCAGAAGGCTGACGAAGCTGGTACATATAATTTCGTATTTCACCCTAATTGCTTACTAATGGCAACTCCAATAATTACCAACCAACCTATCTATCTGCTGCTGGTATTCTCTGCTCTTTCCCTGGATACTTGGAGAAAGGAAAAACTTTCTCTAAGAAGACACATCTTTCTCTTCTTTTTTGTATACATCATAATTATCGAACATATAGCATTTTGTTATTTTCTTATCATTACCAGCGCTCCTAATAAGACGACTTTCTAATAATATATTCTACAGCATTTAAACCAATAAATACCAGCACCAAAGCACAAAAAAGACTCTCAATAAATCCTTTACTTGGAGAAAATGTCAGAAATGCGAGTGTCGTGTCTGTATGTAGTGTATTTTCTTAATTTGCTAGCTATGAAAGCTCCTACGATGTCACTGAGGTGGTGGGAGTAATGGTAGGAGTCTTTTTGGTCTAAAGCTACGTCGAAAGTAGTATTTGTAAGAGCAATGCTCGTTTAAACATTTCATCTCCTCCGCATTTCACACTTTCTTCGTGAAAAGATATACCAACAGTGAAAGCATCTACAACAGGACAGTAGTAGTGTTCATCTTTTATAACCATGTATTCTCCGCGCACGTCCCCATTACTTTTATTGCCTGCCGTTAAAGTACAATTTCAAAAGTGAAGAAAGTGATGTGAGGAGCCTGCTACATAGTTTTGTGTCGTTCCTCCGAGCCTTCATCATATTTTATTTCACTTAACGCATCATTCTCTGTAATTCCATTTAATAGCATTTTATTCAGTTTCATTTCCTCTGTTGGCCACACACATACATACACATGGGTGTATATTTTATATGTATGAACCACAAGGAGCTTTCCATATTATAGCTTGACTTAACCAGTGGAAACCTTACTAATAGCGTATCACAGGGAATCATGGCTGGCAATATATTCATGCTTGTAATGCGTTTTCACAAATATACAGCGAGATAGATACACGATATTAGATACATATTTATATAAGCGCGTAAAACATGTCTTATGGTTATATCATTACCTGAATTTATGACATTGGGATAGTACTTACCCACACCACTACAACTAACTACACACTTTCGTCCTCCATGTGTAATTGCATTTCTGCTTGCGACATCAGTGTGAAAGTGACATGGGAGGAAGGGGGATGTTCTTATCACTGTCGTCGTCATTATATTTACAGCATGCTGCTTACTACTTACAGCTATCTTGGTTACTTTTATCATTTTCTCCCCCTTCTTTTGCCTTCGCTCTCATTACTGAATTGCTATTGGAAATGGAGCCACACGTAGAGTGTTCGCATCCAATTTACCAGTGGACAATAGGTTGCTGTACACAGGCAGGAGCCGTGTGATTTCATTTCAAATCATGTAGATATCTACATTTATTGTAACAGTAACAGCAGGAATGTAATCTGCGTCTTTTCCTCTCTTCCTATCTTGTTTTGTAGAAGCGGGCGATAAAAGCATAAATAGATTCAAGTATGAGACTATTGAAACTTTTTTTTGTTATTGTTGAACTTTTATATCCGTTACGTCAATGGAAAGTGAAAGTTGCTAGAAAACAGGAAACAATGACCTCGTAGATTTTTCTCTCTTTTTTGGCTGTCAGTCAGCGGAATAATATGGATGCTTCATATAGATATTAAAAGTTTCTATGAAGTACAAGGTCGTTTTTCTGGCATCTGATAAAAATGTATATAGTTGCTTCTCCATTGTTCATCAAAGTCTGTACGCAGTTAGGAATGTTATGGTTTGGCGTGGCGTTGGATGTAGTGTAGGATCTCTAGAGTCTTGGTGTAGCATATGGTCTGACTACAGCGTGATTAAAGAAAAGATTTGATGAAACAAAAAACAACTGGAAATGACATACGCTCAAAATAGTGCAAAGATGAATGATGAAATGTGTATCATTTTAAAAGGTGAAGGTAATAGTAGACGCAGAAGAATGTAATAAATTGTTTGTTCGACGAACAGATGACTACACTTCTACTTTTTACGTGAAGTTGCTAGCGTGCTCTTTTCTGGTAGTGATTACCCGATATTGATAGCGTATTAGTATTAAATGGTGTTCGTATAATAGCAAGCGGTATATTCCGGTTTATGACTACATCCGCACATGGATTTTGTACTTTAAGTAAAAATTGGAATACGTGTTCAAAGGATGGTTCACTGACTGTTTGATGTTTGGTAACGTAGTAGAGGAAATCCTTGATTAACTTTTCACTCTGGCATAGCTACATAGTATCAAAGTGAATAAAAGTAATGGTGTTCGTAACGGATATGTCATCAGTGAAAAAATCGCGCGTGGCATTTGACTTTCTGTGTTGTTGAGCTTTTATGCAAAGAGACGTGCTAAAACAACCGTACACACAGAAAAACATAATTTTCCAATTTTAAGCATATCGAAGGCTCGCCAAAATCTTTCATAACAGCATACTCCATAGGCCACTTAACATTATCACGATTGAGCTATCCTCGAATTTCTGCTTCCTACCAAAGAGCATAGGTATTATTATTATGTTAAGGCAAGAACAAATCCGCCGGATCAAGTTAATTGTTTATCTAATGGCTTGATCCTGAAGTGCTTTTCCTTATTTTGTGAAAGGTTTTTCGTCTTTGTGCAACATCACAATTCATAACAAATCTCGTATATTTATGTATTATGCTGTTGTTATTATAGAGCACCATAAAAAATCTGGATTAACTTGTTGTTGCCGAGTTTATGTCCTTTTGTATCACTGACGGTTTGCTATATACGCTCCATTGTGGTGACGCTGATCAATGATCAATAGCCGTGTGGCTCTCTTGCGAGTAGTATATTTCAGACAGAGAGAAGCCTTCTTTTGAGAGAAACTAACAACTCTGAGAGCCGCTCGTCAATTTAGTTTTTATTGTTCGTTTTCCTTCCCATACTTTTTTTCTATTTAAGGCAGCCATATAAACCGGGAAAGGGTTCTGCTAGTTGTGTAATGCGAGCATTATGAGCATAAAGATAACATGGCACATCTGTGCCCACTTTCCATTTAACAAGAGTTTCATAAAACGATATGCATAATAAAAACTGTCCAAGTTACAGCGTAGGACGAGCTACTTATTCTTTACAAATGCTCTTTCAAAAGATGTCATTGTGAACTATCGTTCACTAGTGAGAAGTGGGCGATACTTCTGTGCAACTAGACATACATGTAAATGGGAGCGCACAGTGCCATTTATTTTTAAATGATAACAATGCTGCTTCATTTATATATATATAAGAAACTGTAACGTCATTTGTTAGGTGTGATTTCTCTTACAATTAACTATAGATAAATTGGGTAATGTTGGGATTTCTAAAAGGAGTCAATTAAACAGGTCCATAATAATAGTGACCCAAGTTTCGAATGGGCGAAAATAGAATTTAAAGTTACTTTTCCTAAAGTTAGATATCTGGCGGAACCACACGGTCGGACTGCCAGAGAACATGCAACATAAGTATGAAATATGTAGTACCAAACTAGCTTGTCCTAAATAAGTACGACATACGGTGGAATGAAACATAACTTTATATCATAAGCGTACGACCAAGTAATTGCTTGATATGGATTATGTGGAAACATTCTCACAGGGTAACAAGAATATACTTGAATGGTTGACAGAATGGCGCTGCTGGCGTGCACCAACTTGTAATGATATAACCATTCGATAAGGTAGCAATACTCATTTTTTCACTACAAGTTTTATGTAGGCACCCAATTTCCGAAAGCAAGCATTTTGATTAGGTACCCCATTTAACAGAAACAGATGGGCCAAAAGTGGAAAGAAAATTTTAAATAGGAAAACTTGTTTGAACGCTTCGGAGATGTGTAATCCTTCCTGAATTATTAACTTGCCCCGCACTCATCCGGGAGAAGGTAAACATGTGTTTTACTATGCTTGATGTTAGTTTTTTTTTCATTTTAGAAACCAATCCGTGGGGAATGTAAACGAAAAGTGTGTTGCCTTTGCTGTGAACGAAGTATAGTTTCCCTTTGTACGCAACTGGATAGGTCTGCTTATTGCTGTGGGGAAAGTCTCCGTGTGAAAGCAGACATCGATAACCAAAGTGATGAAGAGGCAAGGTTGAAGCTTAAGCTAGTACAGGTATGTAAAATCCCATTATACCCCATACCACCGTCTTTGTGTTAGTTTTCCTTGTTTTCCTTAATGTTCCTCAACGTTTGGCTAATGCTAATAGTCAGAACAGATAGGACGCTTATGGATGTACGGTTCTGTTGTCTTGTGTTGTATTTTTTATGTTTTAGTCTAGTCTAGTTTATTTTAGTTTCCCTTCATTCTCACAATCCAATTCCATTATTGTTACCGTTGCTGATTTTTAAGCATGCTTTCACTAACTTTTTGGGGAAAGATATTACCAGCAATATATCACGGAAGGAAGTAAGATACTAAGATACCTTTTTTGCATAAACCAGACTTCATTTATTGGATGAAGATCATTAATCTTTGCAAAACGGCGTGAATAAATTCCTACCACATACTTACATTCCTTATTTTTATTTATGTATTCCAATGAGCCTGAGCACTGCGTTTAATAAAAAAAAATTTGAGACAGAATGCTATAATCGTTTGTGTAGGACGTAGGACGAATACAAAATGATGTCTTGTTCGCAATATTGGAAGCCCGTATAGCTTGTTACATGTTTATAAATATAAAATAATATTTTCATAGTAATTCATTTTACCTCACTTTAGGAGTAGATAGTCTTGCACTGTGAATTTTTGTTGTACAACCGCTAAATACTATTATTGATTGTATAAAGCTAAATATATCGCTTTAATAATTTATCATAAAGTTGACAGTAACAATAAAAACACCTTTAAACAAGACATAAGAGCCATTTATCAAGAATTTTCGGGAGTGCGACGGTACTTTACACTTACACACCAGAAATAATTCGATGGAAAATCGTTTTAAAATATATTGGAAAAGCGTCTCAAAAACATACTTAAATCCTAAATTTAACATAGTACCTAGCAAAACAACACAATTCTAATTGTCTCACATTGCCCCTATGTTTTATCTACGTTTTTCCAATGTAATTTTTCAAATATTGTGTACGCATAAAAATTACAATGACATCAGTAAAATTCTACACACAACTACAATCAACTTATACTAACAATATTATGTAAGTATTAACTTACTTATATTGTAAGTATTATGCCACTCATTCAGAAACATGGGCAAACGTTTGCACAACCCCTGGTAACCCAGTATGAAATGTTTCCCTGTCTGCGGTCTAATCCCCCTGTGGAAATTTGGAAAGCCCTGACCCGATGTACTTTGTATGCGTATCATTTCTTTGACACGCACGCTTCATAAATAAGATGTAACTAAATTTTTTATTACAACAACGGATACCAGGCATCAATGGGTCTTACGCTAGCCACACGGCTGGAAAATCTCGAGTATAGTACGCAGTACGCGTACTATGATATACTCAATGATATACTTTCCGCATGTTTGCCTGCATAAATGTCAAATTAACCGAATACAGCTTTAAATTAATGAACGCTAAACCAACAGCATTTTAATCTTTACCTGATACAACTAATCTTTTATGCATGAATTTGTTTCAGCAATTATTATTTTACTTTCAATGCCTAATCCGTTCAAGAGTACTCTTTGCCGCGCCGCGTCGCCTCCTTATCAGTTTCTGATGTTATTATATTGTCTATTGCATTTTGTTCCAGCACGTAGAATATTTTATAGATAAAGGGGTTCTGGGTGTAGAGAAGGAAGTCACAAACACAATTTTAGAATACAGAAGTGCACCAGTGAAGCCGCACACAAGAACGAAATGGGACTCTCAACAGAGTTTGGTGGTATCCACGATGCCACCAAGCTTGGTGGGTATATGCCGTCTCATCCAAATTTTTTATGTTTTAAAGGTATCACTCACTATCACTCACATTATTGTGATGCAACTGGGAAATCTCTGTTTAACATACTACACTTGCACCTTTGATTTGATTGATTAAGGCTCACATTGAATTCGAAAAGTCTGGTGAGGATCTTCATATGAATTTCCCAATAACGATTGGAACGGTGCCATTCAGGATACCTAATTCAAAACAAAAGCCAAAAATTCAATATGGTATCGTGCACAATATTGGAAAAAATGACTAAAAACAATTTTAACTTTTACACAAGAGCTCTAATGATTGTAAATGATCCTGGTTTATACTCAGATGTCGCATCGGACCATGTTGAAGGTGGCATGTATATTGGACCAGAATTTCAATTGGGTCAAGTATACGACGGATCAGTCGAGTTTGGCGAATCTATTGTACTATATCGACCCGTTTATATCACCGTTGTCCCTTCAACAGTAATGTCCTCTTCAGTTAAAGGTTTATCTGGGAGCGGGAGCACGAAAAATAAACCAAAAAGCTCACTACGACACACACCGTCAGTCCCTACTAAAGGTAATGCTGCACCCAATGAAACGTCGAAAAAGGGGGACTTAGCTACAGGTGACAAAAAAGCGAAACCGCATAGGTCGAGTGAAAAGGCCAGTAAAGTCCAAAAACTAAATGCCTTAACAGTAGCTCCACCATCATTACAATCAATAGCGAAGAAACGGAGTTCGTTGCCTGAAAACCCCAAGGGTCATGTTTTCGACGCATCCAGACCTTTTGCCAGATTTGATTTTTCGCCATTTAAAAAAGGTGACAAAAAGGACAATGACAAAACACAGAGATCGGAGGTAGAAAGCAGCAGTTCAAAAACCAAAATTGACGACAGTGCGGATGACCCACAACCATGTACGTCTGCTCAAGCATTACAACAACTCAAACGCTCCAATGGCGACTCAGAAGAAAAGAAGGAAGAAGAAAGCACATGTGGTACAAATGTAGAGGAACCTTCAGCAGACCAAACGAGTGCAGATGGATAATATAATACTCGTCTACAATCAAGTTATACGTAACGATAATGTATAGATCAACACATTAGTTCGACATTTGACATTACACATTCAAATTAAACTTACGTTAATTGCGTTGTCTCTATCCACCAACTGATTATATATGACTTATATTATATAATACAAGTGGGTTGACTGCTTGGATTTTCTTTTACAAAACCATTTGTAATGATTGATATTGATTTATTAGTCTTGTACTTGGACATTAATAATAGCTGATTTCAAATCAGCTATTATTAATCAGTGATTTGTATCCGTAAAGACAATATTTAACCAGAGAAGAATTGAGATATTCAGTAGTTGCAATCCTAACAGCAAAAGAGCCATTTTGCTACTTAAAAACTCAATTTCTACTAGCACCTAGTAAAGTCACGGGTACATATAGCCATTTATTGTAACGTATATGCTACAAAAATTTTACTATGTAAACTCTACATTGGTTTCATTATGTTCCTTACTGTTGTGAAATTTTTCATGCTGATTATATAAAAAAAACAATTTATTGTTCGTAATATTTGGAGTCTGTCTGTCAACAATGAAGATAAATTGGAGGTATTGACGAAAGTACAAGGCATATTGAAAGTATTATATTTTCAGAGAAACTCAACTGTAGACAACATTACCAAGCTGTACTTTAGAACCGTAACATTATATACAGTATTACTATTCCACTTGTTACTTCTATCCATGTAATGTAATCCATGTGTAGTAATAAGAACACTAATTTGAGCTCTTGCTCTACAATAAAACATTTTTGTTTATTTTTCTAAACTACATGACTTCTTACATTAGTATGGTATTTTCTTCAAAATAAATTATATTGCGTCATTTGAAATGCATATAAATATAAACGATAATCTAACGAAACGATATTAGTCAATTTTTACCTACCTCATGCTAATGCGATTTTTGGACCGTTGTTTATTATATATTATTAGTTAGCTTCTTCGTTTTCAGAACCAGACCCTGACGAGTTCTGTTCAGAGTCATCAGAGTAAGAAACTAATGCAGAAACAAGTCTTTTGTTGGAACTACTTACTTGCGTACTCGTTACTAGATTAACATTTTTAATTTTCATATTCGTATCTGTATCTTGGAGGCATTTGTTGTTTGCATCATGGTGACCACCTTCATTATTTGGGTTTATTCCAGCTTTATCTATAACATTATTGGGAAACTCTTTATTCTTTGATGTTTGCGTATCTGCGACATGTGAAACAGTAGAGTCATTGACATTGCTAGTCTTAATTTCTTCTGGTTCGACTTTCTTCTTGGCTGCCGACGAAGCAGGTTGAACGCTTTTTAGTTTAATTCCGAACGATAGTCGACGCTGTTGTAGACAGGAATGTGTGTCTAATATCTTGCTTGGTTGTTGATCTACCTCAAGTCCAGAATCTGCTTCATGGCCATCAGTGACTGATAAAGAACTTCCTTCAGATGCCGTAAGTAAAGGAAACGGAAACCTGCTTTTCTTATCTATTTCGGAACGCTTTTCTTGTTGGCGTTCTTCTACACCTGTGCAAATTATTTTTAAAAAATAGTTATCTAACCACCCGATGAATATAGGACGGTAAAATTTGTACCTAATAACTATTATAAGTATAATATCTAGAACCAACTCAACGAAGGCTGGAGTCGAATCAACGATGCCACTTTAGCATCATCAGAAGATTCTTGGAGGAGAGGGATATCTAAGGACCGTTTCTTCAGGAATTCTTTATCTTTACTTTGCTGCTCTTGAAGTTCTCGCTTACGAGTCTACAAATTTAAACAGGCGTTTTCAATGGTCAACAGTTCCACAACAAAAGTTACAAAGCAGTGCCATAAAATTATTCATTATCATACTCTGAAAATGTCTCTTAATGCTTTATTTGCCATATAATCATCCTTCCATCGTTCTTGGAGATTTTCAAGCTTTGATAAGGCAGGAGTTACGTCTTTGAGTTTCTTGTGGTCTACTACACCGTGTTGGAGTCTACAATATAGGAGAAATTTAGTTGTAACTATACAATATAATAAAACAAATTAACGCTCTTATCTCAACATTTTCTACATATTTTAATGTTAACTCGTTACTCACTTAAACATAGCATCATCTGCCAACTTGTGAATCACCTGTTTATCATCAGGAACAACCTGTCCGTTTTCGGTGGGATCCCATCTTCGTTCTTGTCTTCTTGCACCGCTTATAATAACATAATCGAGATTCTAGACAAATATTTAGGAAATTAATTTACATGTAATAATATTTATGGCTGTAGTTTACAATTTATATTTTAGTTACCGCTGGATCCGTCTTGATTTCAAAATGATTGTCACATAAATGGCACTTCATACGAAACTGATACACTGGAGTAGAATAATACATCCCAATCTTCGACTTTTCAGCGTTGTATCTTTAAACATTAGAATCATCGACGTTTAGTTTAATTAAAACAGTTCTACTAACAGTATTACATCCCATCACTAACTCTGTAAGTAGAAGTAACAGTGATAACTTGAATTTAGGAAGACGAGCTTCTGGTTCTGAAGTACTGAACTCTTCTATTTTGAAACAACTAATAGAACTAACAAAATGGATATGCCATTTATCTCTATATTGCAAATAAATCTACTAACTCAACAATTGGGGAACATGAAAGTAATAAATTGTCAATTTAGTGAGTAAGGAACGGAGAGCGAATTAGCGACCATCGCCATTTTGAATAACCATTAATAAACGTTGATAATTCCTTAAATTTTAGATTCCTAAATGATTCCCTTCTCTTTTGAGAGTTGGGTAAGTGTCAATACTGAATAAAAACACGCTGGTGCTCGCATGTTTACGGCTAGAGACTTGAAACTTCCATATGCCATGTAAGTCTTCATCCGTAAAAACAAAGCGTGTTTTTTATCATTTGCACTTTCTTCAATCAACCCATCAAAGGACTTCAAATTTTATTTTAAGCATTGATGTTGGTTCATTATGTAATGTTGTAGTATTGGTGTATGGCCACCTAAAGGTGTTCTAACTTAAAGAATAATTTGACGGTGGTTTCGAACTTGCTCTCTAGTTCGTTTCAGATATAAAAATACATAATCATTGACTGCAAAAAAATATCGCAACAAACGTATATTCCAGCACCAGCATCAAATCTACCTTGTACTCCAAATAAAATTAGAATATAATATAAAATACTAATAAGTAATAAACAAATATAAAATATACTCATATTGTCAATTAAATCCAAACAAATTACAGTATCCGCATTTATATAGGCACGTCTGAACATATTTTTAAATATCACCATTTCAATTGATTCATTTCATATTTATTAAAAGCTATGTACGTGTGGACGTGAAAATTATAAATTACATATTTGTATTTTTTATGTTGTATGTAAAAATACATTGATTTTGTCTTTTACCATTTTGTATGTTTTATTCGGAAGTCACAAATCCTATTTTACCACCACTGCTCAGGCAGAGTAGAATACAGAATCCAAACGTTAACCACTTAACCACCGTCAACCTTGCGGGAACTATAACGTAGCATCCAAGAAAGATAAGTGCTGCGATAATATCGAATTAAATTTTAAGTAGACGATGAATGCTGAAAGGAAACATACCGCAAATTAATGCAACAGCCAGATAATACTAAGCAATGCTATAGAAAGCAACCAATTCCACTTGTTCCAAAATGATTGTTGAAATAATTATTTAATTATGTACTAAAATCAAAACGGGTTAGCGGTCAACGAAGAAAAAATGAAAGAATTTGTAAGAATAAAGAATGATTTGTATTCGACAGCTTCATTCAGCTTGGCAATAAATTTCTACATTACATTAAAGCTATTGTATTATACACATACAACAAAGTCCTGTTTTTTTGTTAACTTTAACTTGCTCTCCTTATTGTAATTTTTATATCAAATGAGTACGCTTTTAGAATTCGCTAAAACTTTGAACTTTCAACATTTCCTAAAAATATAAAACACTGTCATAAAAAGAAACGTAGCTTATAAGAGTGCCACAGACAACAACACAATATATTCAATTCCACTTTTGATTGAGACCTTCAACAGCTGTTTTTGGAGTTCCCGTAAAGGTGCTCACATCTTCTGGGGCAAAGAGAAACACCCATGGTTCTCCACAAAGTGCATGTTTTCACAGTCTCTTGTACTTTGTTGCGATATTTGACTACTAGTAGGCCAGTCAGGCCCTAAGACTTAACCTTAGTCCGAACTATTTGAGGGTTTCCTTTCAGTGTATAAAACACCATTGGTCATATGCTAAGATCTCCCTTTTCATAGTTTCTATAGTTAGAAGGAGGTTTCAGATATTCTGCAGTGGCATTTTCATCTTAAATATGAAGAAATCAGAGAATATCTTATATGAAACC
>JAHZNE010006185.1:0-12680 GCA_027744055.1 Callyntrura sp. NNG-2020
ACGAGCGCTTCTTAACAAAAGCAGTATGGAGATGAAGAGCAAAACGGAAATTTAGTACAGTATCTAATGTATTTATTTTAAAAAGCTTAAATGGTGCAATCAATTATTCAGAGCCTACTTTCATAGTACATTACATATACATTATATATTACAGTAAAAATAAAATGTCATGCCTTCGAGACGAGTTCGACGAGTGCTTCTTTCCGTTACTCTTTCATTTTCTACACAGCTCATGGAATTCCAAACTGAAATAACTACGTGTGCGTTTGTGATGCTGGTATGGTACGACCATGGGCGGTAACTAATGTGTACTTAAACAGATTCACACAGAAAACCCGCATCGTATCTTGCAGTCGCGGCGCATATTTTCCTGCCGAATCGAAAATATTCCATATACTTATAATACCACCATGATATAGCCGGAGCAATATTTCACGAAAAATGCGATACGAACCTTCCATTTTTGGGACAGTTTGACACTTGCTATTAGTTTCAAAAGACTATTCATGCGATGAGATGTGTGGGAAAAAGTGTGAACGGAATGTACGTGGAGGGAAGCTGAATCTAGCTCAACGCATCCCGACGACGGTATGGCAAAAGCATAATTTCTATATATAAATTGGGATTTTGTTCGAAATAGGTGGGTGACTAAAGACCAGACACGTCGCATCTCGTGCTTCCAACTTACATATGCGGGGCATTTACCATTACCGAGTTGAAAATCATCATCCTCGCCAAGATCATCAAACAGCTCAAAGGCTAAATGGTCCAGGAAATAAAGTTGGCTAGTAACACAGCCCTTGGTTTCTCACCAGCCCTACATGCCTTCCAAGCTGAAGGTTTTACCAAGGTGTCTGGGGTTTCGAGGGTCACACTTTGATACCTTTAGGAGACAATGCCTGCCTCCTCATCTACAGATAGATTCCATAATATATGAGAGTGAAAGTTTATGAACTGAGCAGTGTAAGTGTGTGTCGGTGTGGTGGCAGGACACACACACACACACACATTCATTTGAACAAACTCTAGATTTTCGATTTCTTTTTTTTACCTATATAGTCGCCTTTGGACCGTTGTATACAAAGTATATGGTGCATAAAGTTAATCAAATATTCATGACCTTTCATCTCTTCCCCAGGAGGTTTGACACACACTCTGTCAAAATGGTTTGGTCTCTAGCTTAAAAGGATTTTTCCCTTTCAATATAAACTATATCATCCTCTGGTGTGTTTTAGATGACAAATATAGGCGGTTATGTATTATATAAATGCATTCTTAATGCTTTAACAAGTTGATTTTCTCTTGTTTTGTGTACCTAACGCACAGGCACAATGACACTCTCACACCGCCGAACGAGAAACCCATCCTTCCCAATGAGCCTTTGGTAAGGATATTATCGTGAAGACCACATGGAACTCGGTGTCTGTCCCCAATACCTATGGTCTTTCCCTGTGTGTGGTTATATATACGATATGAATTTATTATGCATGTGTGACCACACTCGTACACCACTAATATAATGCCACTAATAGTAAAAACGGTATAAGGTGCTTTCGGGAAGAAGAATGTTGGTCGGGTTACACGAACAGCTATTTAATATGTAGTAAACTAAACGAGCAGATGTTTGGAAGGTTTGGAAGCTGTAAAATGTCCCATCTATAACATTAAAAAAGGTGATTCGACTGTTTGCAAAAAACCATCTGCTATTTTGGCTCCGCTTCCCTATCAACTTTATAGGGAAAGCACGGTTAACAACTCCTCTGGTATTTGATATAATGGAGTGTCTGCTGCTGCTTGGCTTGAGATGACAGATAACATTGAGTGTGCCAGGGTATCCCCCCAGTCCCCGGTTACTTTTACGAAATGTGTCAACAGAGACGGAAAAGAGGGATCATGGACGGGTGTAAAAAGAAGCTTAAAAGCGATGTGTCAAGGATTCACAAAAGAATCCTTTGTTCCAACAGTTGACTTTAAAGTAAAAAAAAACCTGGAGATGAAATGACCATGAAGCGCGTGTAATACATATCTCATATCCTATTGTTACAATTTCATTTTTATGCAATGGAAACTTTAATATGATAGCAGACTCCTGACCCAAAGTATGGAGCAACGTGAAACTTTATTTCAGGTTGAAGAAGGCTATGTTAGACTCACAACTTGTGGTACACAGCATTATGAGGTCGTAAATGCGTTTTGCTTATTTTTCATTCTGCTTTGAAGTTTCGTTTCCTAAATGAATGGTGAGTTAAGTGGTGCTTATAACTAGATATAAGATTTCATAAAAGATTACTGCTCTTATTTCTTATTTTTATTATTATTACCTTTTACATTATGGACAAGCCGCAGTTGTGCAGGGTATTTTTCCACGAGTCTTCTTATCACATCAATTTGCTCTACCGCGATCTGTACGGCATCTAAGTGTTGAGCAGAGCAAGGCACATAGGCAGACCATAACTACAAATGGAAAAGATAAAAAAAATCATTATGGTAGTTCGTTTGTTATAAAATGTGCGTAAATGCTTTTTAATAGTAAAAAAGTCTCATCAGTAACATCTATTGACACAGTAAACACATTGATATTGATGATGTCTACGAACAACAGTATTTACATAAATACCAATACATTTCAGCCTTGTAGTAAAATTAGTGTAAATATTGAATTTGATTTTACTATACAATTTCTACAAAAAAGGGTTATTTCACATAACTCTGTCATGAAAATCTACACAGTATTTTATGGGAATTTTAACTTTTTAAAATCCTAGAAATGATACTCAATACAGCTTATTCTTCCTGGAGATTTGTGCATACTCCTGCGCCGTACGCACCCAGTGCGTATAAACAACAACATGGCTCATGTTAATGATTTATTATCAGTATATACATGCTTACTGATACTTTATGATATATATTATGCTTAAGAACCTTAAGTTAGGATCAAACAATTTATTTGTGGTAACTATAATATCCACTATACAGTTATATTTCTCTACAAACTGCAATGCTCATAAATGTTTAGTTTCTTCTTCTTCACGTTGTTCCGTATTTTGCTACTCTGGCAGGTTCTCATGAAGAAAAGTTGATGTGATATAAAGTGTTTGTTAACTTTGTATTTGCTTAGTTGTGATGAACTTGACGTGGTTGAACAACTTGTGCCTGCGTCCAGAACAACTACGCACGAACGATTGTCTTAAGGCAGGAAAGGGAAGAGGTAGACATTTCACAACAAGTAGTTTGAGAAAGCAGCCTCGCACTGTTGCTGCAGAATTCTGCTGAAGTTTCATCTTTCATGAGTGTAATATAAACGAGTTAAATAAGTTACAACGAACATCCAAGTTGAGAACACATATCACACGTATTACGTACACACACCCTGCGAGATTTCATCATTTTTGATGACAGGAGCGAGATCTACGCATGGAAAGTGTTCCGGCGTCATTAAAATGTAAACTGGTTTGTTATAACGGCATGTGTGCTACCCTAGACCGCTACTGGAATTTTATTTATTAGCATTATTAATATTTTATACGCAAACTTAAGTGGGTTTATGTGTCTAGATACCTTTTCAGCTAAATATTTCATGGGATTTTACCTGAGCCCCGACGCCTCCACGTTTCAGTCTTACGAGGTCTGTGTGGGACCATACACTCCCCGCGAATGGATCAGCCTGTAAAACAACATATGGATAAACAATAAAAGATACTTTAAGGACAACTTGTGTTCCGGGTTAGATTTGCTAGCAAACAAGTATTTACACATGTCACCCTTGGCCTTCTGATCCAGACTGGGGTTTCTTTAGTTCGAGTTAGTTTACTTTTCCATGAATTCGTTTTAGTTAGAAGACCTATCATAGAATTTGTTTTGAGTATGAGTTCTGTTGTTCTACCCAGAACCCATAGACTGGGGATTTTAATGTTTTATCTCGAATTTTTGTTTCAGAGTTTAATTTTTATTTCAGGTTTGAAAAAATAATTAAAATGTGTCACATGTAGAAATATTTTCTTTAGAATTATTTATGTTTATCCAACAATGTAGATTTATTACCAAAAATCTGGAAGAAATGCAACTAATGTATTCTTGGTAAACAAATTCTAACTAAAATTTTCTACCTATAAATCTCCATAAAACATTTTCCTCAGAAAGTTCTATAAAAAATAAGTCTGAGAAGAATATTTAGTTAGCGTCTTTCTGGCTGGCATCTTTCTAGCCTGGATCTGTAGGCCCGACCGTCACCTTTCAATACAATATTATGTTTTAATGTATTGTTCCTTTTCCAACCCGTACTACATTGAACTTGTGTATGGTAACGGCACATAACTTTCGTTATCCCGATCTGGTTTTTCTTCAAATCATATGCAAAAAAGTTTGTCTTTTTAGTTAATGTATACCGTGCCAGAAAACACTTTGGTAATGGAAGAAATACAAATAATATTCTGATAACAACAACCAATTTAGTCTACGATCAGATTTTTGCCAGTAGCTCATTGAGTTTTCTGGCAAGAGCTTTTTGCTCTATGATGGAATGAGATACCATACACACGATAACTCAGTAGCACTACTTAATTTATATTCACGTAAGTACTTAAAAACTGCATATTACGGGAAGCAACATATCGTCAGAGAATGTATATACAGGGTTGATGTCTTTCCCCTGAACAAACTTTTGAATGAAATAGTAACAACCAGAACAGAGAGAGAGAGTTTATATCGATATAACCGCACAGGCAAAGAAGATGAACTTTTACCTTGGTAAGATCAGCATCGAAATGAAAGTCCTTCAGATGATTCTGCAAAAACTTCCTCAGATTCCAAGGAAAGTCATTGTGCCTGAAAGGAAGAAAAAAGTAATATTTGAGTACGCTCCTTTCTTACGTTTTTGTCAGGGTATCAGTGTACCAGTATCTCCTCCAAAGTTCGATACTTTTCCAGCTCCTCTTTGGTTACCACGAGTTGTTATTACCAAAGAGTGTGTAAGGATTCACAAACCGCGCACCCCCGCAGTAGTTCCCATATATTATATCCTTAGCCTTAAAGCAGTCGGGTTTAAAACTTAAAAAATAAAGCGACTTGGCAATTTTGTGCCGTTTAGTTGAGAATGCTTTATGTAGGTCAAAATCCTAATGTATTGGTGGATGCATATGTGTAATATTACATAAGCAATTTCCTATGTTCTAGAAAGAAATTAGCAAAAAACTTGCAAAATGTACATATGCAAAAATATTAGGTAGCCTAAACCGTAGTTTGCGCCTGGAGCTAAGCTGAACGAAATCCGTACTTTTAATCGTGCCAAATCCGTATAGGAGCTCCTGAATGCGCTCCAAACCGAAGTTAATGTCTATAAATAAACTGTATTAATACCAGTTCAATTTTTGTTTGGAGTAGTAGTCTTCATCCTTACTTGGATGTTAATAAACCGAATTTGCCTATTATTTCCAGGCTGTCATGCTTGTAGCTGGAGCTTTAAAGCATACATTTACGTCGTATTTAAACGAAAACGCAAATTTGGCTGGGTAGCATTTCCCTTCTAGAGATATTAAACTACACCCGTACACTGGCAAAAACCATCTAAAAAGGTGCATATATGTTTATAGGTTAGTAGGAGTATGAATTTCTAACAGTATTTCTCACATCACAGATTTTGTAACACTAAAATACTCTCTCCGGTAATAAGACAGGGTATTATTAGTTATTGTTGCAAATTGCAGGTTGAATTTCCATTTGCCACGGAATACAAGAAGAGTGCAAGCGTTCTCGAATGTGCAAACTTGTTCCATACGGTTTATATTTTCAATGCTGGAAAGCTATGTGGTTTTTCAGAGAATATGCCAATATCCTCTCATTTAATCTTCTACCGGGTTATATTTCTATTTAATTGCTGGTAGGCATGAAAGACAATGTTTTCAAGTGAGTGCGCTTTATGCTCATGAAACGCATTAAAAGAAAATAAAAAATGAATAAAAAATTGACTCATTCGCCAAGCTATTTTACTCTGGTTATATTTCTTTTCCGTCTCCGCGTAAGAATGCAAAAATTCATACTGTTGAAAAAATAACCATAATTCTTCCACCTTCTTCCCGTGGAAGAGCTGCTGGCATCTAACTGTTTCTGTACGACTTTGGAAGTTCAATTGAAGCTGCTATAAGTAATAGCCAGATTAGTTCAACAAAACCGGGACTCAGGTTGGGAGTACTAAAATAATGGCAGCTTGGCATTTTACGACAATTTGACGAAACTTCACATTCACAAAAAGTTCCTGGTGGAATCATTCTCTCTTATGGTTTACGTTACATACTGGAGCAGAATCTGCTTTTTGCCGATTTAGTACATGACTGTTAACTACAATATGATTCCTTTTGTTCTCGATTAGGGCGTTTAATAGTTCCATGTTTAACGGCGCTGCTGTAAAACAACAAGACTGGCAATTAGTTGCTTGAAAAATAGCTTAACAGTAACATGGCATGCTCCTTGGGAGTTAATTGCGATAAAGTATTTTGCCAAAATGTACCAAACTGCCTTTTATTTTTTATTTTTAAGAATGCGAAGTGGTTTGGCATGTGTTACAATTTATGTTCTCATCTCAATGTGAGAAATAAACGAAAAAGACCCAGTAAAACCAAAAACATCCAAGTCAGCAACATTCATCAGTATTTGCTGTCGTGAACATATACACACAACCAGATCCCAGGACTTGAATAAATATACATAGTTTTGTACTTGATACGGGCTCTGTAAATAGCTGTCTTCACCAACTTGCGAATTTTTACATCTTTGAATGTGGTACGATTTTTTATAACTATTTCCTTCTTAACGTCTTTTAAAGTCGAATCTAGCTTAACCTCTATAAGCTAAAACTATATAAATGAACGTGTTAATGAGCAACACCATTTGCTACTGTGTGGGGCAATGTAATACGCCATATAATCGTCATCATTAATTTCGAAGACGATTTTCCTACATTCATCCTTTCAAATTAATTTCCGTCACAATGATTTTTTTCTTCTGTGGTCCCATACTTTTGCCAATTGTGTTTTTGTCAACGGGAGTCGCGTAATGGTATGTGTGGTAAAAGTTATAAATGCGGATATTACTCTCCGCTCATTGTATACCTTGTACTCTTTCAGTATTACAATATTATATGGTATAATGCAAAGTAACAAAGAATGGACAGTTTGGTTTCTTTGTGAAATCTTTTGGAAAAATGCTACTACTTTATTTTCTAAACTACTTTTTTGTTCGTAAAGTTCCACTTTCTGTTCTTTGGGAAGATTGACGAGAGAATTGCTTTTATACTGTACCATATAGTTATACGGCCGGGTGTGACACCCGACCATTCATAAAGTAGCAAAAAGTACAATTTGCGCCTCTTCACTCGTTACACCACACTTCTCTCTACTTGGGACAAACAAACTCGCGACGCCCTTATATTTTCTCCCAATTTGTGACAACAACTGAATCTTTTTTCCATTCATTTTTACTACAAACATATATTTTATATATTTGCAGGAGTCGGCTTGGTAAAGACCTAAACAGCTTAATTTTAGTATTGCGGACTGCGGTGTACACCCTTCATGTTCTCTGGAAAAACCCCGTATGCTGCGGTCATGACACACGGTGAAAGTTATAACAACAAACTGTAGGCCTGAGGCTTTAACTTAGGCAAACACGTACGCCTGCTTCCACACAGTACAAAATCCATGCCTTCTCCATTCCATAATCTACATTCTTCTCTGGTGAATGAAAAAGAGGCAAGGATGATTATGAACAAAGTCTATTGGTTTTTTCCACTGGTTTTCTGCTCCTACTGTACTGACTGTTGAGTAGTGGACACTTTAAGCAAGCCCTGTTTAAATCTCTCCATTCATTTTCTCTGTCTCGGTTGCGCTCTATCCCTCGTTTCTCACAAAGTTTAAACATATCCTTTGGCTACAGCAGTAGTGGAGAAAATTTAGGAAAGCAAATGGTTAGTGCTTCTCAAGCTACACCGGGTCGTCAATTTATCTACGAAAGATTTCTTTTCAAACTTCCTTTCACTCTTCTTTCTTTTGTTTCTACTTTGGTAGCCCACATGGGGTTGAATTCATGAGGGAAGAAAAGAAATGGACGGAAGAGAGAGAGAGAGCTGGGGTTTATCCTTTGACAACCGAGAAGGGTAACGACTGCCGATCACTGTGAGCTGATATTTTGCAATATTCATGAATTTTTACATTTGTGCACATAGCGGTGTTTTATACTGTATTACAACTTGCGGGGTCTAGAAGTGTACACATGGATATATGTATTTTACATGCAATACACTTGTGCAGCCAATTTATGAGCACTCTTACAAATGGAGATTTGTTTGTATCCATCCACCTTCCAACATATATGAAAAAAATATGAGTATAGATTCAGCAGTGTCATCGAAAATTCGAATCTATAGATGCCTTGATATGCAGTGACTATTGTATTAAGATATGCCGAATTTTATATAACCTACTAGATTCCTTTGTAGTAAATAGCTGTACCCACTAAATAACAGGAAAAACTAAGTCCGTGCAAGCTACTAAAAGAAAAACTATCTAAATTCTTCAAAATATTTTGAAAATAATTTTGCCAGTATAGTTTTATTTGAATATTTGAATTTATTTGATTGATATTTTAAATAATGATATTTACGCGTTCACCTATTACCTCTACTTTTATGACAAATTCATTGTTTTCCCCATTCCCCCAGTAGCGATGCAACATTTGAATACCTAATATTATAGATTCGAGCAATACACCATATGCCCCTGTTCATTATGTAACACAAGGTGGTATATGGCATTTGACTATCCTGCTGGAGTTAGTTATTGTATTATCAATATCATGTATTGAAATCAGCGTGTGAGTATGTAACTGTCTGGGCTGGCACTAACAAGAACAAGCACGATGATGAAGACAGGAGCCCTGATGTATTGGCGAGAGACAATAGAAAATGAAAAAGATTTGGTAATAAATAAGCCCACATCGGATAACCAAAAGCTTCAAGAATCATTTTCTTCTTCGTGTGGGGTAGTCAAACGCACTACCCATCTTTACCTGACGAGAAGAATGATGTGGCTGTATTATGTGTATGTACCCGGGTATATATAATCCGTTCGGGGATATGAAAAGTGTATACCTAAGTATCCACCATGATGGGGATTTGTACCGCCAAGGAAAGGTAAAAGAAAGTGAAAAGTACACATGGTTTAGATAGCACACCACAATACGCTTACTTCTTCATCTTTGACAAAGCTCTGGTGATTCCTGGAATCGACGTTCTATTTCGCGATAGCAAGCTTGATTTAGATTGTTCTTTGGTAACACTCCCCATCAAACAACCGTGTTTTCTTCGTGCAGAAATAGGAAATCTGGTAAGGAATTTACACATTTTCCTTCCTTATAGGATATACCCCTGTCGTGTACATGTTTGTTGGAACGGATAACTCGTAGTAATCACTTTTAGTCACCCACCGATAACATGTACAGCAGCGCTATTCATGTTTTTATATTACGTCCCTCATTTACTTTATCTTACCCGTCAACGAGAGGTACTTCTGTGAGCAATTTTCGAACCGTATCGTGACTAGGCCCACCGGTCCCTTGCTGACTCTGCATCTCCAGGGCTATAGGTACCCCAATCGCAAAGCATAAGGCTGCTCCGACTATCACTACTCCACTACTTTGTATATCAACAAGGCATTTGTTTGACGGCGATGACCCAATGGGAAAAGACAGTGGCAATCCAAAGTAGCAGAGACAACGAGAAAACGCGGGAGAGGCAACGGCATCCAAAAAAAAAGAGAAAAAAAGACAACAAGTTAACTCTCTGACATTTATCCCTGTTTTTTCTTCTCCTTCTTCAACAATCGTATAAGCTGTTTAATTTTTGTCACACTTTGTACATTACCTCCCCAAAAAAATAAGCGCTGGGAATAGAAATGAGAATATAAAAGCTCTATATATTTATGTAACGCGAGAAAGCAAATAAAAGGCGTAATAACCACTAACATTAACGGCCTTAATAGCACTCCCAATTCCATAATAACATTATTACATGGAGCGCCTTATTGTGTGCAGTCGTATGAAATATTAAAGGAAAGAGGGAACTTGACAGCGAACACTGTATACGAACGTTTATTGCACTACATTTTAATAAATAATCTTCGTGCGTGCATAAGTGTCTGCATTTTTTCGTCACAATATAACACAGAATGTGTATATATGGTGTGCACTGGACTCACACAACTCACATTAACTTCTATACAGTTGCTCAAAGTCATAAAACTATCAAATATGAACATGCACAAGGTCAATGGACGATACATAAAAAATAGTCCGCTCTTCATATTCCTGGTTATGGTAGTATAACATCACAATAAAATTGTACCATGAACGTGTGGACTTTGGCTGGGAAAATGAACAATAAAAGAGCTTACCATAGAAGACAAAACTGGCGAAAATCCAGATCACAACAGAGTCCTGCAAAATAATCAAAAGCATATTACATTTAGAGAAATAAGTCTTGCTAGACGTAGATGAAAATGCTATAAAGTAAAAGGGAACTGGCTCTACGTCTACTCCTTTGTCTCCGTTGAGTTTATAGGAGTGTGTGTGTGTGTACACGGTTTCTCTCTAGTCATGTATGCTCTCTGTTCACATTCAGAGAGAGAGAGAAGGAGGGAATGTGTTAGATTTTTCTATTAGAATTTTCTGCTATTTACACGCTCTCTTTCTTTTTGTTCCAAGCGGTTGGGATATTTCTGTATACGTGTGAATGAATGAATGAATACGTATATTTATATAGGGCCTTAGAAAACTTGCCTTTAGAAAGAGATAAGATTGTGCGGAAGACAAAACGTCTCACAAATGGGTTTACAACAACAGATCTTCCATATATACAACGTTACGATTTCGAAAAGTGAGTTAGTGAGGAGCAGAGAGAAAAAAAGTAAAATTCAATTTCCACGGTGTAAAGCCCGGAGCCTACAAATTGTTCTTATTAGTGACGTTTATTCGTTCTCTTTATTTCCTTTCTTTTTCTTCTTTCAACTGAAAACTTAGGCTTAGCAAAAAAACCAGTAGTGAGCTTTTTGGGGGGCACCCAGCGAAATATCATTCATGAGGAAGAAATAACGGCATGGAATGCGAGCTTTCGGCATACCTACGCACATAGATTTCTGCATGGCAGAAAAGAACACTCTTGGCTGGAGACGGGACACATGCACAAATAGGTATGAAAGCGTGATGTATGTATGTAACAGGAAGATGTAAAAGTTTAATAAAGTCAAAAGTGTAAAACAAAATAGGTAGGTTATGCATCAGACGCTTTTAGAGAGGAACATGCCTTACATACTTTCATTTCATAGAATAATAATAATATCGAGAATCGTGTGTGATATGCTGTCTGATGCTCCCTGTTGCTGCTATGACGCGACTCTGGCGCTATTGCCGCCAGTATTTCTTCATTCTTTCCCATTTCGGAAGACAATGCGTTTCAAGTGGTTGCAAACAGCAGAGGCTGCGATGTTATCAAATATCAAAAATACAATAAAAAGGAAAAGTAGTCACACACAAGGACGGCCAAAGGCATACATTAGCAACTACAGCCAAAAATATGGGAAATAAAGAGATGCAGCAAGTTCAATCTCGGGTCCCGTCAAACAAGACACACTACTACTACTATACAGCTACTGCTTTGGGTGGTGGTAGCACCATAGGAGCAATTTTTAGATCCATCTTTAGTTGTCCATGTTGGTGTAAAACTTTTGTACATTTTTATCCCCATATGAATTTTTTGTACACCTTTTACGCATTACGTGTACAAGTGGATACCCAAGAAGTTCTTGCCATGCCGCTTCGTGGAAGCGCGTACGTGAAAAGGCAAAGCTCATTTGGACGTATTGAAAGGCGAGTAGGGATGTTAAACCTAAACCTAAAATTTTTATCGAAGTAGGGCCTTTTTTCCTGCTTTCTCTCAGCAGAGAGTATACAGTGTCCCATTTCACTTTTAGTTTGTTTTTCCTTGTGTGTTGTTGTGAAATCTTATGTGTTTCTCGCTCTCCATTTTCTACTTCCTCTTTTTGCCTGGGCCTGTACGCTGTTCTCACTGTTCCCCTTCTTCCCTCACCAATCAGCCTACTGTATCAAAATGCTGTTTCTGTTTGTATCTGTGAAAGAATCAGTGTAAAAGTGGAAAACTGCTGCCGCTGCTAAACACAGCTATCCCCCGAAAAAGACACAAAAAGTCCACAGTAGTACCCAGAAAACCTGTCTCGGCAATAACGTAACGACTTCTCTATCTCTCTATTTCACTCTCCGTGTAGATACGTAAAGTATAACAACTATTGTAAGCAACCGAACACATCAAGTAGTTATTACGAAACACAGTATACAATTTCATTCTCCTTCTTTATTTTTCTAAATGACACACCGAGATAGATCCGAAGCACTAAAGGATAGAAAGGAAAACATTTATTTGGAAAATAAAGGATAACGATATTGGTGTAGTACGAGTACACATGGTTATTTCAAACTCCCCTGCAAAGTTATACACTACTGGTGGAGACGGAGATGTAGTAAAACGAGAGAACAGGAATTGCACTGACTTTTAGCCAGAGAGAAGAAAGTACAAGAGGGAAAGGAACTTGAAGAATAAAAAAAGCACTTTGTGAGTT
>JAHZNE010006186.1:0-25199 GCA_027744055.1 Callyntrura sp. NNG-2020
TCATTTGATTTTGAGCGTTGCGACTTATAATTAAACATTTATATGCATCTTGATACGCTCTATCCAATGGTGCTTGTTTCAAGAAAATCGGACGATTCCAAGGTCATGTGCAAGCATTGTTAGTTGGCACATGGCACAAGTAAATGGCAAGTTATTAATGTATTCTATTCAGCACGTTAGGTTGTGTTGCACATACACCAACTTGAAAAAATAGGTTGTTGAACTGAGCGAATTTTTTTACAGATTAAAGCTGAAGTTCAAAAAAATTGCGTCAAATATTTGAATTCATAGTGAGTATAGCCTTATTCTCGAGGAAAGTAGTATTTTTGTAAGTGAACGGAACAGAACAGAATAAAATGGTTTTATGCAACGCAAAAAATAATTCAGATATAAACACTTTCGATAACGACAGAATTTTTTTTCTAAAGCGGTAACTGGGAAGGCGTGTTCAATCAAGCAAATAGTTTCTTTTCTGCAAAAATAGAATAGGCTGTAGTAAACTATTTTGGAAAAGAAACGGTTGACTATATAACAGTATTCCCAGATGAAATCCAATTTCGCCTCAACTCACACGAAGACAAAAAAAGAATAATTAAGTCCCAAACGTCCTTTGTGCAAAATTTTCCCGTACAGTGACAAAAAGGTAGGAGACACAATGAAGCCTGCAGCTTAGGTGGGAATACCAGAGCCCCAAAAAGAAACAAAACAAACGTTTTTATGGCTACGTGTGCCTCATTCTTTCATTCTAGAACAATGCCTGTATTGATCATTACATTCTTCACGTTTTCTTGGGGGAAACAAATAGAGCTAGTCTACCGTTTTTCTCTCTCATTAGTTTTGCTTCAAGTTGCCCACTCAATTTCGCTTACTTTTTGCACGTTGACAATTTTTTTGCGTATCAAGTTCCCAAAGACAAAGAATAACAGCGTAATCAGGGCTCGTTACACAACTGTCTAATGGACAACATATTTTGTTATCAGAGCTGCGAAGACAGTAATGTAGGCTTTAGCTTCATATTACGGTAGTTTGATCATGATCCGAATACTTTATTATTATTATCTTTCTTCCAATCATACATCGTTGTTTTAGATTATCTCAACATAAATACTGCTACGCAGTTTATTTGATCTGATCATGTTCACCGATGAGTGAATGACTGGTGGAACTAATAAAAACGTAAATGAAATGTATGAGAATTTTTTCCACGGGTCGGACCAATGGCTCTACATATCAACATCAGTGACAGCAAAGTCAGCCATGTGCATACATTCCTATTATATAGATGTGTCGTAGGTTAGCGTAGGATAGGCAGTGCTAGTTGCCAAGTCCAAAATCCTTGGAAATAAAAAAAGGGAGAAAAGAAAAGACAGCAGAGAAGAAGAGAAAAAAACGTACATAATTTGATCTGAAGCCAAAGAAATAGGAACACAGCTGAAAGACGAAGAAGAGTATAGGAGAACGAGAGAAATATAAAGTTGACTGGACTGGTCCTCCTTCTCCACCACCACCACCACTCCTTCAGTGGAACAGTCATGCTTATCCAGCTTGACACATGAGGCATTATTATTATAAATAATGTATTTACAAAGAGCATACAGTGAAAAACAGTTTCTGTGTTGTTTCTTTGAGCAGCAGTAACCAGTAAACAGCCTTAGTCCGAAACTCCCTCTCTCTGTCTGTTTTAACTTGTTTTCTGCAATATTAATACACTTTTTTCGCATAAACATTGATAAGTAGAAACTTCCTGTGTGTATAGTAAATGTAGGGTAGTGGATAGGCTCATTCATGAAGAAAAACAAAAAATATATAAAAAAACGAAATTTTCCTGTCTGCCATGTTAGCTTAGTTGATAATACAGCTTAGAAAAGGAAGAGGCAAACGCAGGAGAGCAAACACTTAGAATTTAATATACACTGCTACTGCTTATTATTAGAAGCGCAAAGAAGCATTTTATTCATTGTTTTACGTAGAAAAAAATGGCTGGCTCTTATTGTTTACTTTAAAAAGTATGCAAGCAGACAAGGCTATTTCGGAGAGAGACAAAGGAATAACAGAAAGACGGACAGGGTGAGAAGCTTGTAAAAAGAAAGAATGAAAAGAATAGTGGAGGAGGAGGACGATGACGAAGAAGAGGAAGAAGAATGAAAAGCAGAAAAAATTAGTTTGCCAAAAATGTATACTGCACACACAGGCAGTGAAAGTTGTTACGTGCAGAGCATATCTACATATTATGTTAGTGGTGTACATAGTACACACAGCGGAGTAATAAGAATGTATGTAACGAAACAACTGATCAGAAAAGAAAAAAAGGAAGAAACTTCTTTTGTTCTCGGACAACTTATATGTAGGCACATTTAGGAAGAGAGTTATGTTCAGCAACTGGAGAGAAAGCTTTGCTCACTTAGTAAATAGCCCATATTTTGTTTGCTAGGCTGTTCTTTTCAGTGACGACAAGCCGATGAACCCCATCATCAAAAAAGAAAGCAAAAACTGGGTTCTTCTGATGCTGATGTTTTTATTCTGTTTTTTTCCTACGTACTTTTTGACTTGCTCTATTTTTCGTTCATTTTTTCTCTCTTCCAATCCCCTTCTCTTTACTCCTCGCAAGTTTTATTTGGTCTCTTCTCAACAAACGAGAAACTCAACAACAAAGAAACTTTTCCCATTTGCTACAATTCGCCAATTTCTACTTTTTCCTACAAATCAGCTATGCCTGACTATCTATCTCTGTGGGTGGGTGGGTGTATGTGCGATGACGATACTATAAAATTTTCTGTCTTTTATACATCCTATCAACTTCGTTGTCCGCGTTTGCTATAAGTATGTGCCAGAGTAAGCAATTTTTTTGTTTAACTTTTCCTCATCTAAACCTTGTTTCCTCTGGGAGAATTTCCCACGACGCGAGCGGCGAGGAGAGAAAAGTGAGCCGCTTGGTATTTGAATAATAGGTATGTATTATTATTATTACTACGGTTTGTGTGCGGTTTTCGAGCAGTGTTGCAACTTTTACTTTCTCTCTTAGAAAAAATCATTATCATTACCCAGCGCGTCATCATCATGGTCATCATCAATTCATTTGTGCCCACAACCAATTTACTAACCAAACCAAGCCTGGATTCGTTCCTTGTGTTCATTGATGATTAGACCAATTCAGTAGGGTGCAGTATAACTGTGTACGTATCTTCCCCCTCTATTATTACCACCCAACTTAACCTATAGATTTATATATAGCAGTGGAAAAAAACTTTTTTTCTCTCTAATGCCACACCGCTCCTTCTTCTTGTTTTGTGTTTCAAACCAAAAATGAAGATGAAAGTCAGCATCATGTTGCTATTTCTCTTCGTGTGACTTAAAATGTTCAGCAAGATGAGTTTTTTAACTGGCGAACTAGGGAAATTAAATTTGCATCAGGCGGGAACACTAAACCAACATTGCTGCGTTATAATTTTTTCAGTGGAGAGATGAAAAGGGAAAGTAGAGTAAAGTTGTTTTCACTTTTTGTGTGTGTTTATATGCTCTTTATTGGTATACCGACAATGCTTGCTGTGTGCTTGCAAAGAAAAATAAGCAGAGAGTAGTGTAATGAGGATAAAAGCTTATTTGTATATTATGTATCTCCCATGTACCCTTCATTATCATAGAATATGGCAGGCTCTCTGTAAAATTCTCTTACTTTCTACCGACTTCTCTCTCCCTCTCTCTCTCCTATCAAATGTTTTCTTTCGTTTTTGTAAAAATGCATTAAATTCAATTTTATTCTTCTTTCGTTTTTACAAAAATATACAAACTTATTATTCATTTCATTTACAAAAAGTTTTTTCTCCTTTCCTTGATGCTGCAACAATAAATATGTATTACACAAGGAATAAAAAAGTTACTTTTTTATATCTTCGTTTGCCATTACTCATCATCACAGCAGCGAGCACTTCACTTTTTCTTAAGCTTCTCCTCATCTTCTACACTCCTTTGTGAGCGGAGGCTGTTGAAAAGAAGCTTAATACATTCGTGTTTTTTATATTACATAGACAGCAGCAAAGTAATATATGACTTGATACAATAATATAAATAAGTACGCATACTACTTACTGCTACTTCTACTTGTTTGCAAAAACTTCAACCTATAAAAACAGGATTGCAGATTGCAGACAGACAAGTAGCAGTCAAGCTTTATAACAGCAAGGAAAAAAGTAAAAGAGAAGAGGTTTCTAGGTTATTAATAAATTACGTCTTTTAGGGCAAAACTAGTCATTTTGTAAGCGTAATGATACAAAGAGTGCAAGATAATTTTTAAAAATGTTATGAATAATGGGCAAACGAAGCAATTTGTTACAAAGCGTTTTATGCGCAACATAACATTTTAAATGCCTACCACTTTATGCAACAACATGGTATGTGTGTGTCTGTCTGTCTGTAGAAGTACGCTGCTGCTGTATTCACAAACGCATGGTCATTAGTGAATGTGTGTGTACATAAGTCATAGTCACAAACCCATACATTTCCTTCCCCATTTTGGCAGGGCATTGCATGATGTCGGTTTGGAAGTAGCAGTTCATTATTTTGTTTATTTTGTGGAGAGAATCACTGACTTGAGTAAGTAAGGAAGTACATTACGTATAATATGGTGATGGTAAGTTGTGTGTTTGCTCCTATTTAGCATACTTCCTTTTTTCGAGAGGTCATAGCCCTTTTCATTTATTATGCTTAATCATGATTATAGGAAATTTAACTTATCATCGTTATGTTACGCTTTCTCCTAAACATAACGTAGGATGGAGAGAGAGAGAGAAAACCAGAGACTGAGAGTCTTTTAAACCCTTCAATGGGGCTTAGGTATGTGTAGTGGATCAATGAGTGAAACTGGTTAACTTTTTTTTATTTTGTCACACCACCAGTACCGCTCCTGTAAGAGCTTTAGGAGGTAAGTAACTCAAACAAAAAAATCGTTTGCGATGGGATTTGCCCGCTGCAAACAACTATGTGAGGGTTTTACTTGGAAAAAAGTGGAGAAAGTATGCTGTGAATCATGTCTTTGAAGTATGAGTACGGGATTTGCTCTCGGATCACCAGAATAGAATTAAGAGATTGGAATCCATGTGTAATTGGAAAGTTGGGAAGGAGTTTAATGAATTTAAATAATGAATTGAAAATAACATTTTGCATAGTTCAGTCAGGTTTAACAAGCTGCTATAGTTCTAGTACCTGGTATTCCTTTGGCTTGGTTTAGCCCAAACACAGGTGGTAATCAATACCTTTAACACAAAGTTACGTTACTGTGAAAAAAGGCAAATATATTACCAAAAAGGGAAGGACAAACAAAATACGTTACAGAAAGTGGAACGGGGTATACAATTTACAGATGTGTTGGTATATAAATTGATTTACTGACATTATTACGGATATTCTAGTATACACACATTGCGACATGAGAAACTGGTAGACCAGTAAAGCGCATCCCTATTAACTATTCGACCATTCACAAGGAAATAGTAAATTGACAAATTCTTGCGATAACCATTCCATTCTGAGCCCATTTTCTTTTATTCATCATCATACTTTTTTTTACAAAAATATAACTTCTCATAACAAAAAGATTTTCTGTAATTCCGTTTCAATTACTAGAATGAAGGTCTACTAGATATTCTAGATTTTCTTTTATAATATCAAAAACCGAATTATACAATTTCGGGCTTATTACTTTTTCTCCTCTCTACACAGAACTAATGGACATTTTCTTTTCAGAGCAGCATTTTGAAAGTTTGCGAGTTGCTTTCAAGATCACCAGCTGTGATAAGCTGCATCTCTGTAGATAGGAGTGATACGCAAGAAAGGGCTAATTCTAAGAGACTGCATACCCTATTTTCATAATAATTTCCTCGTACATTTTTTATTCCCATCCCTTTAGTTCTGAGGATTATACTAGTTCAATTACAATTTCTAGGAAAGGACATAAAAGTGTTTTTATTCTCTTTTTTATCCGTTTGAAGACATAGTTTGGTGTAGTTCTTATTTTACTTGATGGGAAATAAATCAGTTTCTTAAAATGTATTTAATAAAGTTCCGGCGCATGTCCACCAAATAGATAGAAGTACTATAATGGAGAATATCAATCTTAAGAATATATGTAAGGATGTCAAGTAGTATAGCATATTAAATATATATATTGCTCAAACTTGTAGGTATGAATATTTCACGCACTCTTTGTGCAGTGTAAATGTTTCATGTATACAGTAAGGTACTTGAGCACTGATAAAGGTCTTGTGTACAAACTCATACCTACTAGCACTTTGCAAAATTGTAAAATTATAATGAACAGCAACTGCGTCGTAATGTTGTATCATGCATCATACAGCGTTGTAGAATTCTAATGAACCAATATATGATGATGCGAAAACATTGACTATTTCCTTTTAATTATCTTTTTGGTAGAGTTACCGTCTCGTTTTAGTAGTATTTGCTGAAGATGATACCGCCTTATTTATAAAATTGCTGCTCTGTTGTCAATGCGAAACTAATTGTAAGATTGAAAACAAATGCAATATTCTGAAGGATGAATGTTACTTTCTAAAGTTTACTACATGCACTGACACAATTGGACATTCAAATTCTTGGAGGCCACGATTTGTTCAAGGTACAAAGTCGAAATGCTTTTATATACAAAATGGACAAACGGCTGAAATGTAAATGAAGGACATTCGCTCTGCATAGAAAAATAGAAGAAAATCGCTTTGTGCATACGCCTATCAAAGGAGGAGAGTTAGAGAGAAAGAGATAAAAGTAGTTACTCGTGGCCTAGATTCAACTTGAATGGTCATATTATCATCCCGAGCGATTCAAGTAAATCAGTTCGACAAGGTTAATTAATTATGCACAAACGAAATGTAGAGTTGAACTGATTTTAGCCGGGTTGTCAGAATTTGTCTGCTTTCTTTTTTTCGCTTTAAGGCGTTCTCTCTTTGAAGGTCACACCGGTTTGGTTTTCTCCGCACTCAGCAGCAGTAATTCCCCATTCCGTCAGTGAATATAAATAAAAAAGCAGTGTAAACTTTTGACTCTTGATGGCGATGTGACGCATTACGGAACTGGGAATGCATAATGTATATCCTACATTGTATGTTTTATTTGGTTCCTAGTGAAAGCTGAACTAATTTATTTATGCGTCGACATACCGCTTAAGTCGATCCTGGGTACAATGCCCACACAAAATACAAACGTCCTTGTTCAATTTTATTGGGAGAAAATCAGATTAACTATAAAAAAGGTACTGTGTACATGTAAAACCTTTTGAAAAAAAACATTTCCTATTTATTTGGGATTCAATTGAAACTGAAGACAAGTTACAAATAAAGTCACAAAATTATCTATCAGGGCTGAGGATTTAGGTAGGATACGACGGTAATTTTGTAAATGGCCTGCTGTCTAAACAATAATCCAGAGAAGGATTTTGTTTTGTTTTTGTTTGTACTAACTTTCACCATTTCAAGATTGACGCCAACATAGTTATAGTCATAGACATAGAGTCTTTTGGGTCGCTCATTTCTAGAATATGTCTAGTCGGGAGAGTGGAGCTTATGTTGCTTACTTGATTACTAATAAATTCACTAAACATGGCACACGTTGACTGTTGACGGCGCCTTTTCTGTAGAAAAGGTAATTATCAGAACAATATCCTTAAACTGTTTAGGTCTCAAGTTCAGTTTGGAGCACAACTAATACCACAATCTGAATTTGAAGCCGTCGTTATATGATACATAGCGAGATTATCGTAAAGTTGTTACCTTTTCTTGGTAGCAAAGGCAAAAGTCGTTGATTTCTTTTGTGGCCTAATTCTCAGGATTTACAAAGGACCCAAAAATCCACGCAAATCCTTATAGGTTGACAAAATGCACATATTATATATGGAATATTTATATTTTTCTGTCGTATTCGATACGTTCGTTAAATTTAATGCTTTGCAGAATTAGACCAAAAGATACTTTTTAGTACCAAGCAGCTTATTTTATTAGCGGTGGAAACTTTTCCCTAGAAAAGATTATTTTCTCCCCCTTATAGTCTTAAATGTATTTTTAGACATTCTTAGAAACATCAATGTGAAGACAACGTTCCCTTTCGTTCCCCCATTTAAAGGACATCAGTCAACTAACCAACGTTGACTTTCTGAGAATGCGAGCTTTGTTGCGCAGTTCATGTCGAATCACTGCTGAATAACCGCTTGTGCTCCGAAGAAACGACGCACGTTCAAGCACGACAAAGTAAATTCGGCAATGAACCGTGGTTTCTCGTCGAGAAGCATGGGCTCCCGAAACGACACAATAGCAACAATGTTAATACATATTAAAAAGCTTGTTAAAATTGCCGCTTTCCTTAATTTAACATCATCAGTAAGGTGCCATGGTCGTGTACACACATGCGATATGAAGAATTTTCCTTAGAACGTCACATTCTGTCCGGGATTTTCATGTGGTACATCACGGATATGGAAATAATTAATTATTGTAACATACGTTCCTACTGTTTATATTACGAGAACTTAAATATATTGGAAGAACGCTACAAATCAAATTATTGTATTCAAGATTCACCAATCTCATTACTCATTACAAAATAAATTACTGAAGCAAAGCGAGCGATAATTTGGTTCACATCAGCCTATAAAACCCAACAAGCTGTGTTCCGTTGAGTTCTTGGCACTCTTGGCAGAAAGTTCGGCTCACTCGGCTTATCACCAAAACTTCTTGGTGAATGAACACAAGCAGGTAATCTATTTTGGAAAGCGGGTCGACGTTCTCCAAAATCCCATAATCTATGTTGACGCAAATTAATGAGTATGGCCTGTTTATTTTGTGACCAATAATTGAATCGGTGATTTCGCTAATCAAATTTTCCAATACCGTTCTCATGAAATCTTAATGCGGTTATTCTTGAACTCCACTTAAATTTCCCTGAATACTACGCAGATGGGGGCGGGCACGTAAGGACCCACGTACGTGCTGGTTTTTGCTGCGTTACGTAGATGTAGCCGTTTATATAAGTTGTTCTTCGGGTTATTTTTCATTTGTGTAGCAGTAGTGTAACCACACATGACTTGTCACTATTGCACACTTTCTCCCAAGCTGTGTTTTAGTCCAGAGAGAGAAATTCGTAGAGCTCTGTAGTTTAATTCATGTAATTAAACATCCTGCCAATACCATGCCCCGCCACTCTCGAGGGAGAGAGGAACACACAGTTACTGGTTTAGTATGTATGTGTGAATGAGAAAGAGAGAGATTGAAATGAAAAGGATAAAAACAACTAGAAACAGTCAATACATTTTGCAACCACTTTCTCGTGTATGAATTTATTAGGCTTTTTGGCGCTGGCATGCATGCATATCTTATAAAACCTTTTGGTGCTTGTCAGGATTCAGTTTTTGCCAGAGGATTTTCTCTTAAAGTAAAAGCTCAACTCACACGACTCCATAATAACCTACTTTTTCGTGATCCTCCCGCCGTTTCTTCATGTAGTCTTGGAAAGTCACGCAGTCAGTGTGGCGGCGGCACAGGGAAAAACTGTGTCTACAGGGAACACCATAATATATGAAAACGGCATATTACGTATACGTACAACCCCCTCCCCTTTCGTTTGGGTATAATTAACAATGAAGCTGAAAAAGGAAACGAGTGTGGGTAATATTATTACAGATGGCACAAAACTAGCAATGGCCGTGGCAGTATTTACAATTAGTGCGCTTATATGTTAGGGTATTTGTGTTCATTGATTTTATTTTCTCTCGTTTTACATGACTGCCTGATTGTATTATTTTCTCCAAGAGCAAAACGTGCCAGTTTGACCTTTCAATGGAATCCGTTCTACGACTGTAGAAGTCTACAGAATTTGACTACACTTTTTAGGCATAAAATTAGCTCGAGAATTCCGTTGTAATATGTATAGATCCGGAACAAATTCATGTTTTGATGTTGGCAACCGCGCCAGTCTGTTCATTTTGCATATTTCAATGGATACTCAACTTTGTTGTAGAATACTATCACGTCAATGCTCAGTAAACCAGCAACATAATATTCTGTATTTCAAAGGACGTACGTACCACCCTGGTGGGTGGCTGGTGGTATCCTTTTTGCAAATGTGTACACCCTTCCTTTGCAATGTGGTACAAGTACCCATGCATTATTAGTGTAAAAACTGGTGTTCTCTAGATATTATTTTTACGCAGCAGTCCCTACATCGCAATTAAATTAATTGATACTTATCGTCTTCTCACACAGAAAATTTAATTAATACATACAGTAGTTGATACTTTTGTTCACGGTACCACACATGTAGTAGGTATAGAGTTCTCGAGGTCGTGAAATATTGCAAGAAGGACACTTATTGTATATATTATCGTGTACAGAGTACACACACATCTATCACAATAGGGTTGTCATTACTTCATTTTTGAGTGGTTAGTTGGTAGCGGCAATATATCCATACTAACTATTAGGTAGTAAGACCTTATACCTACCACCACGCCGTGGAGGAGAAACCTTGTACTCAAAGTGTGTATTGAATTCAGTGATTTAATTATTAACACTGGCACATGGCCCAGTGAAAACCTCAGTGGCATATCCTTGTAAAACGTAGTTTCACTTTTGCATTCATCCCACTCCTCCCAATTCTCCTTTCCTCCACACATTTTGTGGCGAATTCTTTTTGAAATTGACGTCGACATCATGAAGGGACTCGTCTGACTCAAGTCCTTAAGAACCCAACAGTATACATCAGACACAATAAAAGCGTAGAGAAAATGAGGTTTCGATTTATGGTTTTCTCTCTCCACAAAGCTTCCCACAGCGGATTATCATCGCCTACGCTTGTATATGGCAGTGCAGGGGAATAAATGGCACAACTATTTAACCTACACATAGTTTGCACGCGTGTAGGTATGAACGTAGTGTCGTAGTGACGATGATGAGAATAGAGTTGATAGGGACACCAGCATTTTCACGAGGATCAAATTAAATTTTGATGAATAGTGAGAACGTCGGAAGGAATGTATGGTAGGAGCGCTTGGATCTTTTTTTATTAGAGCAGCAGCAGAGATAATCCAATAAGGTCATTCGCACTTCCCCACATTCCCATTCCATTTTCAAATTCCCACCATGGCTCCTTATGGTTAATGCCTACAGTAGCGGCAGAGGAGGAGGAACTAATACACACATGCACCACCAGCCAGCTCGCAGCTCGCTCGTTTGGTGAAATAGTGCAAAATTCATTTTATTTATTTATTCCAAGCGAATATGCCTACATAAACCCTGGCTCGCTTTTTTAGCGGCTTTTAATAGACGTCCACCCGTCGTCCACCCATTTGATTTGCATGAAAATTTATCTGAGGGCAAGGATATGAGCAATTTGTGCTAAAGACACACATTTAATGGCTGTACAAACCCATTCTTCTATTATTATGGACTCCTAACTGGTTCACGGGGCAAGCTGGCTGGGAGTAAATGTGTAGATGATACATTTATGACGTTACAGCCCAACCTTTTGTGCCTCATTGTCGTCATTATATTATTATTATTACGGTTATAATATCCCACCGCACCGCCATACGATACCACCACTACCACACACATACACACACACACACGCCTGCCAGAGACAGGCAATGAGGCTGTAGTCGGAGTCGAGGCAGTGGCATTACACATAAAGAAGAAACCCATCAGGACAGCCATTAGCATGACAAAGATACAAATCTAGATTATCTGTAAACGCATTAAATTAATGTGATATTTTCTTAAACTTTCCCTTTTCTCACACAAAATCCAAATGAGAATGGTAGAAGGGACGAGAGGGGGAGCTGGAATAATAAACCGACGAGACAAACGGACAAAGGAAAACCCCAAACCTACCAGAGCGAACCAGTTGGTCACATGCAGTAATTCATATTATCTTTAGAGAGAACGGCGGAACCGCTGGAACAACATCATCGGAGGAGATACTCTGCTGAAGCGTATCTTTCTAGCCGCATGCCTACTTTACAGCCGTGTGTATATAGAAACACGTTTTATTCATTCAACGTGTCACCAGCAAGTGCTCCCATTTTTATTTCTGTCTTACTTGCTGGCTTCTCTGAAGGTTTAGTGTGTCTTTTCATCTCGACATATCTTATTACTATTGAACTTCGTTGGCCTTTCTCTGATTTTGTTGTTTCTGTGAATGCCCATGAATTCATTTAAAAGTGTGAGCGTTGACTTGACCTGATTTTCTCTATTTAAGCTGCTTTCTTGGGTAGTGATGAAAATACTTATATAAATAGTAGAAATGTAAAAGGGCACTATAATCTTTCAAGGATATTTGAAGAGAATGAACTTGGTTCATTGGATTCCCTTGGACCCCTACACCTACTTTAGTTCACACTCCCAACGTCGTTCTAAGTCTCTTCACAGTTATCACCGTTGCGATCATTATCGTGATCCTCCACACAACCCATCTATATTTCTCTGTTTTCTGAGTGGGAAAAGCAAGGGTTAATATGATACAATGAAACAATATACCGTCACATATATATGTAGCCACCATAGAGTTTTAGTGGTAAACCAACATTGCTTGCGGCTTTGATTTTGGTTACCGATATACCACTACTGACGGTGTGATATAATGATGACGATGAATATGATGGAGTGTGGCAATTTGGCAATTAGTTTCGTCAGTTAGGCTGGTTAGTTTGTAACAGCAGAAGCGGTGGTTGTACTCTAAGTGCCTGCTTTGAATAATGCAAAATGTAATCCCATAAGGGCTCGTTTAAGTTGGAGCAAGAAAAAATTACTGGGGTGTACCATGAAGATGAATATGATGGTAATGTAGAAAGCCATGCCTCATAAAAACGTTCGAATGGTGATGGTGACGATACTGCCGTTGAGTATAAGCATAACTAATGTTTGAAAATCCCATAATGCATTTTATGTGACGAAACTCTCAACCAGCGAGAGCAGCGGACTAGCTGAGCTGTGTTGATCTTTCATCTTTATCGCTATACCAGAACATGTACGTTTGATATCAGCTATCTACGTATTTTCAGCTGGGTATCGTTTTTAGACAAAGGGCCATGAACCTTTCCTTTCTCCGCTTTCACCTCTATATATTTGCCTCGTTTTCTTCGTGGTCTTGTTGCCACATCGCATAGCAATATTATAATTTAAATTGATTAAAAGCACCGAAGCATATACGTAGGCAGAGGGAAAGAGCACTTTTATACTTATTCATGTGCTTACAACGTACAAGTTAAACAATACAGAGCAGCAGCAGTTGTATAGCGGAGTAGTACAGTTTTCACATAAATCTTATACTTTGTAACTCTCTTATATGATGGTGGTGATATGTAATTCCATTTCTTACGATAAATAAATATTATTTAATTTCGTTTATTTAATGTGAAGGCCTGCTGGTTTCTGAAAGATGAAGGATTTTTTTGACAGCAGTATCTGCACAAATACAAAACACGAGGTTATGTATACGCTACAAACAATAAATTACGTAGTGACAAAGATCAGATATAACGATAGGGGTTTCGATGATGATGACGTTTCCAAAGGAGAAAAAAGAAAGGATTTGCTGATACTGCGAATCATGTCAATGATAGGGTTTTGATATAATAGCTTGTTTTGATTTTATTATTCCGAGCATTTTCCCGTGAATACTTTACGATTGTAGCTACATTGTACAAAGCAGGGAAATAGAAAAACTGTAAACGGAGAAAGTACTTGTGAAATTATAAAAATGTAGTAAAATTTGGCAGCACGGCTGGAGAGTAATAAGCTTTTCCTCTTGTTGTGTTTTGAATGAATGTGGCACATTCCCTGAGAACTATTATGTTGATACTGTTGTTCTGTAGTTGCTTACACAATGCTAAGGTGCATTTCATAATATAAGTGGCACTTGACGAGGTACCCTTCAAATGACGACAATAATAATAATAATGTAACGAATTAGAAACACATTGAATGTTATATATAACGAACCAAAACTAGCTGGTCCGGAATAATAACGAAACCGTAAAGCATACAAACGCTACCTATCAGGTCCGCGAGCTGTAAAATTTTTACAGGTAATCACCAGAATTGTATATGTATTTTTTATTTCACTGGTTTAATTTTAGTGTAAACATGAGAGAACTTTTTCTCTTGCTTTTCTCTTTCAAATGTTTTCTTCCACAAACAAAGCCCGTTTGCTTTTCTCCTTGTAATTTTATGCACGCAGAGGAAAAATAAAATAAAATGGGGAAATATAAAACGAGAGAAAAGAATTCGTTAAGGATGAAATGAGCGGGTTTAAAAAATAACGATGCTGAGATAAACAAGCGTGTTTGAGTATGCAGAAATAAAGAAAGGGGAAAGGATACATCAACATGTTTAATGAAATACAATAGGAAGGTCAAGCAAACTGAAATAACGAAATGAATGTGTGCAGATTTATGCTGATGCTATGTAGTCGTGAATCCGAAAAAAACATAAATCGAGACTGACTATTCATTAATTTCTATCCACAATGAAAAATGAGAAAAAAAAGAAAAAACAAATTTTTAGGAGTTTTCTTTTCATGATGCATTCCTCTTGTTTGCCTTTGCATCCAACCAGAAAAGAAAGTTGAGAAAGTGTATTTTCGTAACAAGTACGTTGTTTATTTGTATTTCCCTACAAAAAGATATTTAGGTGTTTAGCACTAAACAGGGATATATGAACAGTAAAAGATAGAAAGTTATTGTCATTTCATTGCTGGGATTATGATTGCGCCAGACGGAGTATTATGAGACTCATCAACGGACTTACAAAAACATTAAGAAAATGGGTTAATTCTTACAGATTAAGATCTCTTTCTGAGTACTGAGCTGGCAGTGTATATGAGATTTTATAAAGTGTTGTCTGTAAGTCTACCAGGCAGGTTAGTGAAAGCAGCGTAGAGATAATGATAATATGTACACAAGTCTGGGCAACTTTCTACTGATAGTACAAAGGAAATCTTACATAATAGTAAAGTTGGCTCTAAATGAGGATCATTGTTGATTTCTTTATTTTTGATATCAGGGTACTTCTTAGTAAACAAAAAGAGATGTTATCGCAACACTTATTCGAAATATCAGTGGAAGCTAGCAAAGTCTTGTCTTGCAGTCTTGCGGCCTTGCTTATACATTTTCCTAAGACTACTCGGTTATCATCTCTGTTCTCTGCAGTGTGATTTAGAAGGAAACACACTAGCATGAAAAGTTACATAAAAGGGTCTAAAATCAAGGACAAGGAAAACGGAAAGAAATGATAAGCTCAAGCGTGCTGAAGTGAACGTAAAAAAAGATTTACTTTTATTCCCAGTACAGTTGATATTATCAAATCACAGTTTTCCTCTAAAAATGCGTTTCAACTTTGTCATTTATCTGCCTCGTAGTAATGTATGAAGTCATTACACAAAAAGTGTACCCATTTTCTCTGAAAACGTAAAACTAAGTATTATTTTTTATTGTTGCATAAGCGTTTCATTCACAGTTTTACCAGTAGTTACAACGTAGTCTGACAACGGCAGGAGAAAGTGGTAGCACAATTTTTCGCAGCACAACAAGGCAAAATTTGTTGTTCGTTTAAAAAACCGAGTGAGTGAGTGGTCGTGACTTTTTTCAAATTTATATTCGCGCTCGTGTGTGTTTTGTGTTTCCTTGTCGGCAGTACAAGTACAAACGAAAGTTGTACCAGTAGAAACAATGGTTATCACTAATGAAAATAAAAGAGAACATAGACAGCAACAAACTCTCTTTTTGTTTAAAAGGTACAATTTACATTTGAAATCACGTCTGTGCTTGTCACCATGTTAATAAAGCATGTGGCACTAATTTGCAATACGCCCAGCCTCCCGCCACACGTGGCACTGGCGTGCAACTGTGCAGCAGCCGTGATCTCAATGCTTTGTGTACAAAAAATAGCATAAGTCTCGAGATAATGGTCGTCGTAGGTAGGTATATCCAGAAAGAACAGCGGAGTGGCATGAGAAGAACGTGTGGCAAAATCAGAATTGTAAATAATTTTGCTTACGTAACTACCACTTACAATTACAGTAATAGTTAAGGACAGTATTGTACAAAGCGTTATATAGTTCTCAGTATGGTTAGTTGAGTTTTGGGACACACAATGAAAATACATTAGCACTACAGAGATGATGACTGCAGAGATGATAATGGCAACGGTGAAATAACAAAAAAATAATAAATGGTAACAGTGGAGTGTAAATGAAAGCAGAGAGAAATTTGTTAGTAGTGTTATTATGCATTTACAAGAGCAGCAAGCAAAGGGCGGTCGCCTTCTGTCTTGCCTCTCCCCTTGAATGATAGTTTATTGTTATTTTATTATTATTATTACTATTATTATTAGACCGAGACCGTATATGATGATGATGTTTTTTCTGGGAATAATAATACTACTACAACACAACAAAGCCTATAATATTCTCTTTCATCTATCCATTTTTTATCACTGCTCCTTTTTCACTTTCACTTCCCTCGTTTTCAATTGTCCGTCGCTATTTGCCAGAATCTGACAATAGTACACACACACACACTGTACTCCGTAACATTGCTTTCACCAGATGGTTCTTGTATTATTAGTAGTCTGTTGAACTGGTACTCTCATCTGAAACTGAGAACTCTTACATTGTGTTGCTACAGGGAAAAAATCAACTATCATCATTATTTTAAAAAACACTTGCCGATCATTTATTATAGAGCGTAGTGACTCAAGTCAAACAAACTTTTTAAAATGGTGATTGCATTCCGGATGTCACTAACTTTTTATGTCGCCGATAAAGTATCCACTCAACCTCAGAATCAATAAACCTTCTCACTCCGACAGCCAGTTTCTAGTAAAACTTGACAAGTTTTTCAGTGTTCTACTAGTTAAATGCTTCTTGGGGCTATTCGTCTCTTTTTCTTTAGCAATTCCCCTTGTTTGCACCCCTGGCCTTGTAAACTTAATCCCCCTTGCTTAAGAAGATGCACCCGGGGTACATATTTCTCAGAAATGTCCAAGGCCCGTCGTAAATGCCTTTAAAGATGTACACGCATCAACCACCCAACCGAGTCTCTAGTCAGGAGGATGGATCCATTACGATGGAGAAACTTGAGACATGTACGGCAAAAAATGGGAGCAACAGCGGAGCAGTAAAGCTATTTTTTGTGATATGACGGTAGGGTGCTCATTTTTCAACGAAAAGGGAAACATTTACCGTATTTTTTCCATTTTCATTTTTATTCCTTTTTCTGCGTTGTTTATGTTTTAAAATGATATATCCATCGAAATACAACTTGTGAAACGTTCCTATTTTTGCGTCCAGAGAGTACGACTGGCTATCACACGCAAGCCAGCGAGTAAAAGCATGAAGGATGAGTGGATAATGCAGTGTACATAAATTACACGGTATTTCAGTTTAAGACCGAGTAAAATGGATACAGGAGCTATAGTGGAAGGAAGGAAAGCAACACAGAACAGAAGTAGCAAAGTATGTTGATGAAATAGAAAGTATGAGAAGAATGTCTAGTTACATTATCATCATTTGATATCAAATTGATTTCCATCTCCATAATAATAGTGATAGGTGCATCCGTTCGAACGTACTTACATCAAGGCGATATTTTCCTTCCGCCTTATAGACATTTATCCCGTAAGGATATTATGAAGGAGATGAGAGGTACAAATTTGATGAGATCGAATGTGACGTGAGCCATATTGGATATTTGAGTTTATTCCCTGCTTTTATCCAATTCCTAGAAAGCCCTATCTTCAGCAGAGAGGAGCAGAAAAAAGCAACCCCAAATTTATAGTCGCACCAGTAGCAGCAGAAACCCTACTACTATTAGTGCGCCCTGTCTGTTTTTTCTGGTGAGGAAACCGGTAATAGAGCTAAGTTTTGCCGAGTATTTTGATGGTGCAGGGCATCCCGATGGTGGAGTGTCTGTAAAGAATGATATGATGATGGAACCATTTTGAAATATAGAGTTCTTCCCGTTTCTTTTTCTTCCATTCTTCTCTCTGTCCCGCCATCACCATCATCATTTTGTTCCATTTTCCCTCAGGATTCATACCTACTGCACCATCCGCATCGGAGGCAGGAGGCATTACATATTATACAAAAATTCATTTTTCAATAGAAAAGGAAAAAGTCCTGTCCTGGGAGAGTAAAGGGGCCGAACCACATATACACACATACTCACTCACAAGTGCATTTTTCGATTTTCTTTTTTTCAAATTTAAGCCGAAACTATGCATCATCATCAACACACTCGGGCTTATATCTACAATAACATTGAGAAACTTTATAGCACAAAAAGGGAGCAGAACAAAAAAACAGGACCAGCGTTGTTGAAAAAATAGGCCCGGGAAAAGCGACGGGGAAAGTATGGCAAAGTAAAATGGCAAGGTTCAAAGTATGCATAAAAAGCGAAGAGAAAAGTGAAAATATGGTCCAGCTCTGTGTGCTACACTCGAAAAAATGTTATTTTTATTAATATCATGAAAAAATACACCCATATTACTTTATGCATGCACATTTTTTCGCTGTCAATAACTCACAAACACCAGGTCCTGCTACAATAATAATATTCACGGGAAACACCGAAAAAGGTACCTGTGCGATGGTGAGGCTCGTCGACTAGCATATGAAATGGAATAATAAGCCAGAATAATTTGGAACTTTGAAGTCTACAGGAGCGACGATGATGATGCTGCCAATTGTACTACTACAAAGAAAGGATACAGTCAGTTTGGGTCGATTGCCACTTTGAATGTGTTTTTGAATATAAAACATGCGTCTGTAAATGAGCTTTTTTCTCTCCTTTTTCTCTCAATTCAACTCCACAGTTTCATTTTCAATTCCACCATTATACATGTATTCAATTTGATTCTGTAGTAATACATTCACATTTTTTATCTTCACTACCCACTACTCACACAACTCGGAATTTTTGTTTTTAAATGAATTTACACCTGGATATTTTCACATGGAGAACACGAGAAACCTACATCAGCTTCCCTATCGTCGTATAGCTATATCGTCACTTTTCTGTGTTATACGTATTATGGTAGAAGGGTGGTTCGACCTTTGAAATGAATTCCAACAGATGGATGAACAAGTCGAGGAGGTTTATTCAAATTACAGGAGGGATAATAAAATAAAATTTAATTGTCTCCAGCAGGAGCAGCAGTCGCCACAGTGTGATTTGCTGAATATAGGGTAATAATGTGCACGGTGGCATGTGCAAATTTGTATAAAATTCATCTTTTATAATGGCGCCTCTTTTGTGAAAATAATTGGCTGAATAAAGTTCTCAGTTGCAGGGGACAACTATTTTTATTATGATTTCATTTTTTGCCGTCTTGTCATATGTCTGATTCCTTTAGATGAAAAAATCAACTTTGAACATGAACTTGGATCATTATATGACTGATATGCTCGACTTTAATAATGTTGATGATGTATGAACTTATGATAGTTTTTTTTGGAATTTGTTTCCTCACCGCGAAATGTGCTATGAATGCGCCTCCTGGTTCAATACGTCATTACTTCGACCTTTCATAAAATATTACCTCATTACAGGAATCATAACAGTCACATCCACTTTCCTCCTATTCATTCCAGACGGTCCATTGTCCACGGTCGGTGGCTCTTTACAGAAAAACCTTTTTTCGCCAACGCTCGTTACCAGCACCATCATGGCACGTCTTTGCTGGGTTGTTATTTTGCTCCTGTGTAATCCTCCCTATTCACTTTCCACCCAATCTTCCCACTTATCTTCATCGTCATTCTGATGGCGTTGTGGGGTGTTGGTGTGTATGCCCTAATGCCTACTGCATACCTCCTACTATCATTTTGCCGCAACCATTATTGCTGCTGCTGTTATTATTGTTGTTAACATTATTATTACACTGCAACCGCTGTACCCAAAATGGTGTCCTTCCACCAAAACTTCTGTGATGTTGTAGTCCATGCAACGTGTATATGATGTAAGATAGGATTTGAAGAGTAAAAGCAAAAGAAAGCAAGCAAACCCGGATATGTTCCATTCATACACCGAGAAACGACAACCTCACATCCGGTGCGGCTTTTGAAGATCCTCTCACATTACTTTGTGACCCTACTCGAGTACACGCGGTCGCATATAAGGGACACAGGAAAGGTGCAAGCATACGCAACCCTATCTAAACAATTTTAGTGTATCTTTATGGAAAATACGGGAAAATGCACTGTATTGAGATGATGAGGATGAGGATGATATTATAGTATATTTGTATAGAAGACTTGGCTGACTAAACCCAACAAGACTGTTGGATATAACATCTTATGTCATCATATTTTTCCTTTCGTAGTACATTCTACGCTTGGTACATGAGCCTCGAAGAAATTCTGTTTCCTGAAATTTGTTTAGTGGTACGAGGGAACTAGGTACGTAATGGCATGCAAGGTAATATGCTGCTTTACAAATGTCCGTCAGCAGCGTACGCGATGGAATTATGAGGATGATGGGTGGGAATGACGGCAGAGTTATGCTTCTCATAACATGAAATGCTGATATTAATGTAAGGTGCAAAGTCACCCAAGGAGAAAAAATGAAGAAGAGAAAAAGAGGTTTATGCATTGGTGGTGGTGAAGAGCTATTGGGGGAAGATGACAGTAATGTGATGGGAAAATGATTTTTATGACTGGACTCTCTCTCTCTAACTCGTCGCTAAGACGTACACATGCATGCAATCGACAGAGGTACCGGGTTACTTCAGCAAAAATGTGTACACACAAGAAAGTCTTCTGCTTGCGCTCTTCCTTTTACCGATTAAGTCATCATAAAGTTCAGGCACGTATAAAGGTCAGAAAAGAAGAATGGTACGGAAGGAAAAAAGAAAAAGGGGAAAGATAGCATATTACTGGAATGTAATGCATTCTCCGTGTATATTCTTATATTCCTGATATGGTGAAAGTGAATATAAAATCAGTTTTGGGGGAAAAGTAGAAGATGGGCAAAAAAGAAAAATTTAGAAGTAGCGCGGCTCCCTCTCACTCCATCTCACTTGGACGACACACTTTCTTTTAAGAAGTAGATTATGATACAGACAGCGCACAGCCAGCACACAACTTGAGACTACAAGGACAGAATGGAGAAGGAAGGGTAAAAAGGTGAAAGCAAGATTAGACAAGATGATAATGTAATGGTGATACCATGTTCCAGCCAGAGAAGGAGGAGTGTATGGTGCAGTTTCACTGAAATGATGAATATATACGATGGTATAATTTTGCTGCAGGGAACGTTAAGGAAAAAGACGTTGCCAGTGCAGGGAAATATGGGTAATATGTGTGTGGTCAGGGGTGGCTGATATATATCTTGTCTACAGCGGCACTCCAACGACTACTGACAGCCAAGATCGTCTCCCCAAAAAATTATATTTGTCTTTACAGCGCAGTATGGCACCATAATATTAATGACGATATGAAAGCAACCTTTTCTTGTTCCTCTTTTATTATTTATCTTCGACAACGTACCTATAGATCAATTAATTACTTGTCAATTGGAAGAAAGTCATGTCAATTTTTTTGATACGTTACACTCATGTGAGTGAGTGAGTGATGCAACAAAAAATATTGACCAAGATAGCACATTTACATTGTGATTTATACAATTGGGGTAGAATTGAAATCATTACCGGGATTTATATGGATTATTGTAATGTATTCATAAATTGCATTTTTATGGGGTTGCCAACAGGAGGAAATTAGGACAAAGTGAAGGATTCCATGAAAATTTAATGAAAATAACACTAACATTGATTGCATTTGTCGTTGCTGGCCTTAATACATAAAGAGAATTCTTAGTATAACAAGATTGTGATTCTGACATTGGCGAACATGTATGCAGCTGAGAATTGGCTTTAATTCTGCATTTGATTGCGATTGCGATGTGACTTTCCTGCTCAGTTCTCGTGTACTGCCGATACTGTCATTTCAGCTTTCATCAGTATTTGGAATCTTATACACTACATATGTGCAGCATGCCTGCAATCGGAAGGAAAACAAGAGAGAAAGAATATACAATAAATAAGAATCTTTTCAGGAAGCTCCAACAAAGTGTTCCTCCCAACCATTTCTTTCTTGGCAGGGAAAATAACACATCCGTTCTGTCGTTTGTAACAGGAGGGTGCATCTGACGTTACGTACACAAAAGAAGTAATATGTAAAAAGTATTCGTAATATAAATCTAATAGACATTTTTACTGGAACTTACTACTACATCTCGCCACTATCTGGGTATAATAAGCAGATACGTGTGTGTGTGGCAGACATGTACATATGTGTAAGACCCTTGGAAATAGAAATTCTATTAAAGTATTGCCTTATATACAGCCCGTCATTTTTGAAGAAAATAGCAGAGTGAGCGGAACCTTGGAAAGAGTAAGCTTTCCTTGGTATTGGTGGTACAGGCCGGGCAATCCAACAAAAAGAAAGGTTCTTTGTGTGAAGATGCAACAGTATCATGATCATCATTATCATCATCGCCGGTATCATGACATTAGCGAACTGCACAGTATCCCACAGTTTCAATAGAAATACGTAATACAATATCCATTTATGTCCGTGTATATACATAAAGTGTATTTATGAACATGAACACAGTGGCGTACATATTTACGAGGAAGTTTTTCATCGAGAAAAGTCATTTCCACATATTTTCCTATTCAGGCTTCCACACTTGCTACTCTCACTTTGTTCAGAATGAAAGGAAGCCCTTTCAAAGAAAAGTTATTTCTCCTCACCACTCTCTTGCTCTGTCTTGTTGTGAAACCCATGTAGCATACATACATATGTAGCATGCTTTCTGGGAACGGTACTGCCACATTGTGTGGTACTCTCAAAACATGATCTTTTATACCCATCTCTCTTTTTCTATACAATAACCCAACGTCTTTAAGCTTTGTTTGAAAATCCTGTTATATTAAAGCTTTGGAAATGTGTTGTTTTGTTTATAACAACAAAAATGAAAGCTATGCGTGCTTTCATGCATACAAAACGAAACACATGTTATATTTCCAGGGAAAGTGAAATAGTTTTACTTTCGGGTTTTTCTTATGCATTTGTATCTAATGTATCGATTAGGTGCTCGAAATGTGTTCTGCATTTTGGCTCTGCACAGCTATCAAGGCTGCATTTTCTGTGTCCCGTCATCCCGTTTTAGCATGGCAGAAGTAAATTTAGTCAATTGTACAAGGATGCAATATTGCATATTTGTACAACAATGGAAGTACGTGAATTTGCATTGGAGCCAATATTGGACTAAAATTGACTTACTGAAGTAATGGAGGCGTCAATCCGGGTAGTGTGACAAGTATTATTTTCAGATTCCTTGGAAGCAACAAAGCAAGGGTGAGAAGCACGATGAAGCGCTATTATGTGATTTCCAAAACAAAAATGCAACTTCTTTTTGTATCAGCAGTGTCAAGCATCTAACTAAACGAAAGACTAGGCGTGTAGTAGTTAGTAGGTATTTTGGTGAAAGCGAGGGAGAAAAAATGTGTGACACCAAGAAAAAGGATTGTTCTTGTTTTTCTTCGCGTCGATTACAATTTGATATGGTTCGATGCATTCTGTGTAAAAGTGTTGTGTTGCTGCTTGTGTTGTTCTGTATGAAGAATCGCAACAGACGGGAAAGTTAACTTTTCCTTGTTCGTTATGAATGCATGAGTAATGATGATGATTATGATGATGATGTGAGTTTGCGAAAATGGAAACCGAAAAAAATATGAGACGAATGGTTGGCAAAGCCAAGGTTGGGTTGTAAAGGATTCTAATACCGAGAAAAGCATAATTATGGTGTCACCAGCAGAATCGTCTTCCAGAATATAAGGTGATATCAAACAAATTTTTCTTTACAAAGGTCGCGTATGTCAGCTGCCAGTTGTGATGCAGTTGTTACTTAAGCCAGGCTGTCATACTTACTCGAAGGGAAAATTTGAGGATGACAGGAAGACAATATATCTTTCATATGCGCTGCACTATATAGATTTAAACTCAGAGTGGTGTTCTGTAACATTGTGAAAGGCACTTCGTTGTGGGTAAAAGCGTAAACTAATATGTTTGATGTTGAGCAAGGAAATGTAAAGTATTTAAGGAGTCCTTAAGGGAATACAAGCAAGCAAGCGCATTTTGACAATTTTCTGCAGAAGCCCAGTTGTAACCAAAAGTCTCATGCCGTAATTGCAGATATTATTACATTGATTCGGTTTGTAATTCGACGAGCTCTTGATGGTCTCAACTTTGCAACAACTGTCTTTCCGTCAGAAATATTTATGGTGATGCTGCTGGCGTTGTGTTTGCATATTTTATTTGTGAAGGGATGAACTGGACTGACAACTCAACTGCGTGCATTACCTAAAAATTCGAAGTGGAAGTACCCGTTGAAAAATGAAATGAAATCCATAAGTTACCCCTTCTCAAGGCTTAGACATATATTTATTTATTTAAAGACTAAAGTATTTAATATACGAGACAGCCATAGATGGATAAATATACAATAGCAAAAGATCTTTTTAAAATGTTTCTTACATAAATACTGAAACTTCTAGATCGAGACTTCGAGAAAAACGTTAGCTTCTAAAACACACTCCGGGTGTGGAAATTATTTCAAACGAACCAATTGTCCTTGGCGTGACATTCAGTTGTAGATAAAACAACGAAGAGCTTATTTCAGTTCATTATTAGTGATAAAAAATGAGTTGGTGATTTTTAAATTAAACGCAAGCAGCGCAAGTATTATAATAAGTGTATGCTTTTAATCCCAGCATTTTAAGTGTGATCTGTTAGGAATTCGATGAGTTATCATTCTGCGCTAATTAGTTTGTTAACAACTTTTTTGTTTTTCATTAGTTGTGTAAATAAATATATACCGTTTCAAGGATTTATTCAATTATGTAAAATTAAATTGCAATAATACAATTAACTTATTGTTTATTCCTCCCATGAATTGTTGAACATGAAATAATAAGGACATAAAACACAATAGCTTAAGGCTGTTTTACATGGGAGAAATCCATATCAACAAAAAGTTAATTAAATATAATTATTGCTACCCAAGTGAAGTTAGACCTTATCGTTTACAAGTTGCCGCGGCTGTTGCCCCAAATTTGTTTACCCAAAATACTGAATTTATTTTA
>JAHZNE010006187.1:0-18852 GCA_027744055.1 Callyntrura sp. NNG-2020
CCACCGTCCATTTTTTAAATGAAAGATAACACGGGATTGTTTGGTGGAAAAAATTGAAAGGAAATTTTTTATTGTCAAGCTTTCGAATAGAATCTCTAATCTTCATCAGGACAAAAATTATATTTGTGCAGATAATGTGCAAATTTTTCATTGAAAAATGGTCACAATAAAGTATGAAGAATGAATTTACAAAGAATATGACAATGATAAATCGTATATTTAATGATAAATTATCATGATATTATTTAAATATGCCTTTTTTCACGTTATTTCGCCTATTTATGGTTTTCGTCACATGGACAGAATCAAGATGGGTATGTAGCATTATCTCTACCCATCTTGGATAGAATATACATGAATTTTTCTTATACATTCTCATACCGGAATACTTAAATAGACCATCATCGACCAAGATCGGAACGGAACACGTTTTTAGACACTGTACTTGCATTCCCTTTCTCATATCACTGCTCATGACTCATGACGACAATGTCGAAAATGCAACGGCAACAGCTTTAAACTTTGAACCTCATTGGCAACAATAGATTTAAGATTGTTCTTACATCTATTTTGGCAACAGCAGAAAAATATTTTGATGAGCGATTATAGTTAGCGATTTCTTAAATTAGTTTGATCCTTTCATTTCATAATACTTTTCTACGCGAATACAGTTGCATGCTTCGAGTAAGCATTTAAGGTTTCCATGCTCGTAGGTTGCATGAATATCATTCTTTCACTCGTTCTAAAGAAACAACCTAATTTCAATTGATTCCAATATGGATTTGGAAAATGCTATTATCGAACAAGATCCTAATTTCTTTTATAATCTCATACTTCGTATCCCCTACCCTGTCATTTATGGAATGATAATAGCTTCGATTGGCGCAACCGTCCCGCTGCTTGTCGTGGGTATTTGGAATTGGATATGGGACATAGGAAAGTATGGACTGCTTTTCCCATTTTTCTGGATAGCCAGCTGGATCATTCTATTGTTCTCGAATCTTACTTCTCTGTACTACTTGAAGCAGGTGGAGTACGGACTTTTTGGTTTCTTCAACATGTTTGCTGTTGTGACCGTTATGGCTATCATTTTTTATTTGGTTTTCTTCCTGGTTATCTGCTGGGTTGAAGTATTCAGCGATACTTTCAAATATTTTTTGAAGTCATGGGCTATATTATTCGTAGTATCATTCTGGGTTATCGCAATGTGGATGTTGATTGTTAACGGAGAAAATATTCTCCAACCGTGGAATGGTGAAAGCCGATGGACAAAAGCTGCATCGCGCAACGTTCCAGATGTTGCGTCTTGGATGAGTGTCATTTTTTATCCTGAAGTAATGCTTAGTGAAACGACTCCGATCGAAAAATTACAGGAATTGACCAATGAATGAAAGTTAACTTTTGACGGGACCATGGATAAAGCTTAAAAAGAACCCAAACTTTTAATAACTTCCTGCTAAATGGACTGTACATCGTATATGTCTTACTTACAATTAGCCAGTATGAAGTGTTCCATGTATAATTTGCGTTTGTTAGATTGTGATCAATGAAAACTAACAATAAAAACCTTGCGCTATTTTATTATTACGGTTTGTACAATTTAAGTAAATTTTATCTATTTATTTGGCTTAAAATATGCATTTTATTTTTTTCTAATATTTTTGAGACAAACAAGCAGCAATTAAGTGGCTCTCAAAATACCTTCCTTTTAAACTTGTACAATTTTGTATCGAATCGTTAGTCATTGTTTCATTAACAATTAATTAGAAGATATCATTTTACGTTTGCTTGCAAATCTACGGGGTACGTTACTTTATTCCGACATCTCTTGAAGATCTCTTTGTCTGCCTTTTGTGCATCCTACTCATACGTTTAAGCGTTTTCTTGATTAAAGGCAACGATAAACAGTGGGCTGCGGATTTTAATAAAATGAAATGAACTCCACAAGTTTCAATTCTTTGAATATTGCATTACAATAATTGAAACAAAAAAATATGTTGCGTGAAGAATGTTGAAGTCACACGAAATGCATTCAATAATATTGTAGTATTGAAATTCCTGCGTTTCACTTTTCCTTAAAAGCATAAATTCGCCGTAAAGCATATATATTCTCTCCCAAAGAAAACAATTGTTGCGTTTAGAGAGCGATATGCCAATCTGTGTAGAAGAGTTTAAAACGTCGTGACATGATTCAGCAATATATTTGTCGCCCAATTCTTAAATTCGTGAATCAGGGAAAGTTTTTGTTCTAAAAGTAATTCAATATAAGATCAAAAGGTTTGAAACTCTACTCTACGAAATCTAGAAAGAATTAAATGTGGTATAAAGCAATTATTAAATACCACTTGGCCGTGACTGTCGTCGCTGCGTAAAATTCTCTTCAATTATCTGAAATTACATTCTTTTTACGTTCAATTAGTATGTAAGTCGCGAGAACAATATTCTGTCCTATTTTCTCTATAATCTAATCCGTTTTATAGTCTAATTTTGTACAAAACGCGATAAAACATTGGATTTACTCATTGTTAAAATTTTTATTATAGCATCAAGCGTGCAGTTTTATTTTTAAATTTAGCACACATTTAAAATTGCTGGTGGAAAAGGACCAAGGGCAAAAATGTTTTGTGTTGCTCTCATACATACAGGGGTTTGGTGAATAAATTGTATTCCTTCCGTTGACCACAGAGTCAAATGAAACAGAAAGTCATGGACCTGTTTGTATCTTGAAGAAAAATTGAAAGTATCTTATGCAAGTATATATACCTAATTTGCCTATTGTGTGCAAATTGACACTCAGAATTTCAGGATTGGCATACATTTTGGAAAACCAGTTTCGGAATGACTTTTTAACATTTTCCATCCTCCATTTACCATTTAGGCTCGGATATGTATTCTGCGTACAGCATATTTTATGATGGCGATCACACCGATCACTTTGGACCAGTCCGGTATCATCCGATGTACGATAAAGCCACTAACATGCTTATAGTACATATATTTTAAGATAATAACCTAAAGTATAGGTACCGTGAAAAATTGTAAAAAGGAAACTTTTGTGCAACTTGACAATGCTATGGTTTACAAATCTTTAAGTGGGCACGGACAAGAATCCTGTCTTAAAATTTTCCATTATACAACGTTGATATTTTTAAGAGAACGTATATATTTATGTAGAAACGAGCATTGTATCATTTTACGCATTTTACTCTCGTAAAATTTCTCATAAAAATTGAACAACAGCAACGGTGTCTTATGATGAATTTTTTCCCCCGGTTTGTATAAAAAGGCGAGAATTGTTGGTATTTATGTAAGTTTATACTTATGAATGTGTTATACCTTTCGACCTGGTTTAATACCATTCTTTTACTTAAACAGGAAAGACGAACTTGTTCACATCTCATGAAACAATCAACTTTTCTACGTGGGTACGCATTTGATGCACGTAATAAATTCGTACACACTTTGCAGCACGTAGTTTCAGCCTGAAAAAGTAGGGGCATTCCCATCCCTCCTATGCTTTTTCGACAAATCTGCGTGCAAAAGAAGACACTATAAGTATGTAATCAGTGCTCTCTCTCCCCGTATTTACATAATATAGCAGAGGAGAGAAGGACGCTGATAGGTAGTCGGTATTCGTGATGATCAGATGTAACAGTTGCCAACAATACAATAAGTGCCTACAAATATTCTCTTACTTGCATTCAAAGTTTCATGAAAAAACTACCTAAAAAACTGACAGACAACGACCGAAGATGATGACTAACGTAAATTTCATACAGCTACAACAATGTGTGGCTGTATACAGAGAAAAGTATTTGCAGTTTACACAAAGCTGACTTTGCTGCTCGCTGCCACTACCTTTTTTGCTGCAAAAAAGCAGCTTCTCTCTACCATATCCGAGCCCCAACATGCATACCCAACGCATTGATCCTCATCGTCATTATTACCACAAATCCACAACAACGGCAACAACCTGTACTTGCTTGGGTGAAGTTGGTCTGACAAGAGTCTGACCAAGAAGGAAGGTTCTCTTTGAGAATCTTTGCTACTGAGGGACCTTTTCAAAAGAAACTTTTTTTGCTCACCTGTCAAATTTTAAAATTTGCTCTCTAGTTAATTTTGTATAAATTGTGTAGGTGCTAATTGTTGTGTATTTTAAGTCAAATAGTCATCGTCGTTGTGATAATAAAACGGCAACAGGTTGACAGTACTAATACCAACGCAGGAATAAATCAATAGTGCTGGTGCTTTCAAAACGAATCGAAAACTTTTTTACCGGATTTGACACTGTAAGTTAAAACATTTTTTAAGTTGGTTTTTACTCCTAGCATTAACTACATAGTGCATATTTACCAAAAGAATTTTCAAACACTATTTAAGTCATCACTTGAAGTACAATCGCATATTTCAAGTATACAATTCATCATTTGTATAAGTTAGCATCAACTCATCATATTCATACCAGCACGTAAAGTTACTGGAGGCGGTATTATAAATGTGGGTTTGTTGGAGTCAGAAATGTAATTATTGCAAAAATATTTCAAGCAACACACCTATGATGACAAATGACATTGCCGGTCTACAGGTTGCACGTTTTAAGGTTTTGCTAAAATATATATTGCTGTTGTTTTATCTCTGCGTCGTGTGTGATGGCTAAGAGGATGGATCATTGCTCATTATTATATGGGTCTTAATTACATTTATGTCCCAACTTTAGGCAATATATAGCTCAATTTAGCGTTTTAAAAACATCAGTGGCATGGCAGAGTGAAGGGCAACAAAGAACAGGATGGTAACATCCATGTAGTTATAAAAATGCAATGCAAATGTATGAAATAGAACTTCAAATTTTATATTTTTGCTGCACGTTTATTTGGTTCGTAACTAGCTAGTTGAACATTCAAAGAATGATGTTTTGTGCGCTATTTGTATTTTGTTCAACATGCGATGTTGTTGGCGATGCAACGTTCGCCCTCGTTATCGCTGCGAGGGATTACATAAATTGTAAAAGGATGTACCAAAAGCATACCTGTTGTTCCGTGACCTTTTTCCAGAGTCCCACGTTACTTATGTAACACCAGAGATTTTCATATTTTGTAATTCTCTGCACAGGCGAAAACCAAATGGCAAAGTTTACACGTAGGAGGTAATTACAGAGCAGATCTTTTTATATTGTTATTATGGTTGTCACAAAAGTGTTCCAACCTACAAAAACGCAATGTAAATATGAATAAAATAATAACAAGGAATGTAACAACATCAAACCGATTTTAATGAACAAGATTTTGTTTGCTTCACAAATCCCCGGAAAGCTTAATGTATAGTTATGAAAATAGTTGAGTAGACAGCAAAAAAGAACATATCAGCCTCTTTTTAGCGTCGTCAGAAGTTACTTTTAACAGTAACATTACCATAAGCCCATAGCCATCATCACAAAAACATTTCCTATTCAAATAGCAGAAACAAAATTTGTTTTGAATAAATACGTACTGCCTTGCTTTGCACATCATTCCCTTTAATTGATGTCGACATACCGGGCCTTTTTTTTACCGAGTTGGCATTCTGGCCATGACGAATTGGAATACTACTCAACTACTCATGCATGGTGGTAAGTGGTAATAGAAAAACGTACAGCGTACGTTCATAATCTTTAATTACTAGCTTACCATCTTTCTCCGTGCGAGTTAGTGACCAAATTTCCGCCACACATATGCTCTTGTGGTTAATTAAAGGACCAAGACTGTTTAGGGATTTGCTCTAGTTAGCGATGTGCATCGTAATCATTGATCATCATCGTGCTTAAAATTAGTACGTACTACGTAGCTACATAACAGCAATCAATATTATTTTAAACCACATCAAACTTAGCCTTTTAACCTTTTCAAGGCTACAAAGTGTACATTATTGTGTAAAGTCATGTAGCTACATACTTTCTTCATTTACAATTTTAAGGTCCGCTGTTCTTGTTACCTACTTGTGAGTTGTGAAGTTGTGGGTAACATTAACATGTTTCAAAGTGCATCTTCTACACTGCACCGAGCTTCCTCCTCTTTTTTTTTACAGAAAAATTGTTTTACGGTACTTTGTATTACTTTGCTCGCACGTCAGTCTCTCAAGTTAAGCGTAGTGTAAGAAATGAAAAATATGTTTTCTAATAACAAAACTGAATCAAGTACAAGCATTTCAAACAACATACTCATACAATACTGTTCAAAGTAACTTACAAGCCCTCATGAGAAAATTGTAGGTTGTTTTTACCACTCGATTCTGCCGGTGCAAATTGAAGGTGTATATAAATATCGTATGTAATTCAAATATACAGGGTATAACAGAGCGTTAGTGTGTAGCCCATAAAACGTAAAAATTAAATTTACACTAACTACCAGAAGCATAGTGCATTCTCACGTTATAAATAGCCTGTCAGTAAAGTTAATGTGATTGCAATTGCAACAAAAAATACAATAATCTTTTTTGTGGCTGGGCTTTAGAGCATAAAGTGATCCCGTTTTTATGCTGCTTTGATGCATTTCTACTGCCGTGCGTTACTTAAAGCTTACAATTTAAACATTTTTTTATTCTATTCGTTTCCTCAAGTAAATGCGTTGTTCATGAAAACATGTTTGCATAAAAACTATACGGTGTACACACATTTAACTTTGAATACACCCCGATAAAACCAACACTGTCGATACAGATATTTTGAATATTGCTGTTGTTCGATTTTGATGAATGAAGTAAAATTGACAAGAGTTACCAAAATTGGGGGAAGGCGTTTTGTGATTGTTAACTGAATCAGTAAGTTTGTAGAGCAACTTCCAGACAATGTTCAATGTAAATTTAGTATTCAAATTGTTATTTGCCTTATTGCTGTAGCGTCATCTACAATAAATGATCCTGCCTTTCTGTCATCATTTCCTTATTATATTATCGTTTGTAGAACAAATTTATTCTGCGTTGCAGATATGATTATTTCCCGTCTTTAAGAATGCAGATAATGTATGAATTTATTTTTACTTAATAACAGCGACCCAGCCAGGTATGCTCTAAATAACAACGAAAAAGCTGACGTATACTTTTCGGGACGGTTCATGTTTTGTGTTTTCCTCACACGTATGCATATTTAAAACTCTCAAAGTTATTACGTCCGTGGACAAACAAAGTACGTGTGACACAATATGGAAACTCGACCACTGAGAAACATGGTGCTCCCCCTTCCCATATTTTTCTTGCTTTCCCTACTTCTCTCTTCTGGCCAGTCACAATATACCTCAGAATATACGCCACAAGAAGGACAAGTAAAGGAGCCACCAAAAGGACCCCCACAACCGTATCCTTATGCACTGTCTTCCACCTACCTGACATATTTAGCACGAACAGAAGTGGAAATTCACAAGGAGATGGTGAAATATGCTAAAGCATTGGAAGAAAGATTAGACATTATTTATGCGTAAGTATGGAGAATAAAAACCATTTGCTAATGAATGTAAATGAAAATTATGTAGAAAGACGGACCTATACACAACGTTTTTTGTGTTTGCAGTTATTTGAAAGATTATGAAGACAGTTCTATGAAGGGAACTGCACACATGCCAGAGGATGCGGATCCTTGGCAAAAAGCGACACAAATCGCAGCACATCCCATCGCAGCGTTTAGGATGATACGAAGATTTGCTACAGAATTCGATTTTATTGGTGGACACATTAGTCAGCAACTAGAAAAACGTACGTATAATGCGGATTTAATGTGACAATGCAAGTATAATGTTAATGGAGCTAGTAGAAGAAGAATAATGATTTTGTTTTAGAACTCGAAGAGCGCGTCACCAAGTTGTCCGGCGTATTCCCTTGGCCTACAGAGAAAGATTTAGGCGATGCAATGGATGCTATTCTCCGGGTTCATTATGTGTATGATATTAACATTGAAGATGTATGTTTCTATTTTTGTCGCTATTTTGAATTTTATTATCTACAATAATGAAAAGGGTCATTTTAAACTCAATATGTGATGTTTGTCAAAGTTTGCAAGGGGAAACATAATGGGAGTTCAAACAGACGTTGGATTTACACCTTCTCAGACTTTCAAAATAGCCGAATACGCTGCTAAGAGTGAATACTACACTTTAGCCATGGATTGGCTTAAAACCACGGAGTCTAAAATGAAGGAGGAAAATGATACGGTTACTGTTAGTACCTTCAGCTTGGCTAACACGTATAAGAGAAATATTGAGAAGGTGAGAAACGATGAGGGCTGCGGCTACTCTAATAAATGTACTGCATAACTGAATTAAATGAAAATCACTATGTAATGAGTAATGATGCAACATCAGTGACGATATTGAGTGTAAATGTTGATGTTTGAATTCGTTATTTTTCTTAGCACGACCGTGATTTTGACAGGAATAAACATAATTCCCACTTGTACATGTTCACCGAACCGCTTAGTGAAAATCCGAATGCTCCCACATTACGTTCTGTCAACTACGATGCATTGAAAGGACTTAAAAAGTCTGAACATCCTGAAGCTGGTCACTACAACTTTTTAGCCTTGTGCAATGGGGAAGACTTCCAGGTATACAGCCTTGAAGGGGCAAAACGATACACAATGATTTTTTGCGCAATGCAATACATACCATTAGTAAAATAAAAGTGTATTTTGATGGTTGCTTTTGTTCTTAATTTTAGAAACCGAGACTAAAGGCTACTCTCAAATGTTGGTATGATAAAAGACATCCTTACTTTTATCTCTTCCCCTTGAAGGCTGAACTCCACAATCACGAACCACTTCTCATCCAGTTCCACGACGTGATCAGTGAGCAATGGACTCGAGAAATGAAAAAAGCTGCAATGCCAACTTTGCAACGAGCCCCACAAAATGTTCCAGGTGCTACCCCAAGAACAGCAATCTACGCATGGTTAGAGGATGAGCATATTCCTTTAGCTCCAATTGGCCGACGAGTCGAACTCATTACAGGACTACATGTCAAAGGAATGAATGCTTCCGAAGCACTCCAAATTGCCAGCTATGCGTACGGAGGTCACGTTTCCACTCACTTTGATTCTGTAAGGTTTATAAATTACTATAAAGGTAACATGCATGTATAAACAAGTTTGTTGGAATTTGGAAATAATACTGTTTTAACGGTACTACAGCTTGGAGGTAATCCTGACAAGGACCCTATTCTGAAGCTAAAAGGAGATCGTGTTACAACTTTTTTGGTCTACGTAAGACATTAATTATATTTTAAAATGTTAGTTTGCAAAGTGTATATAAGATCGTGTATATTTTCATGCAGTTAAATGAAGTTCAAAAAGGAGGCTTGACATCTTTCCCTGTTCTTGGAACACACGTGAAACCAACGAAAGGGTCGGCGGTTCTTTGGTAGGTCGTCGAAGTGTAATTCATCTAGTTGAACCAAGCTACAACACAATTACGATAACTTAATTAAAAAGTAGAATAATAATTATTGATGCGATTTTAATTATTATTAGGTACACATCTCTCAAGAATGGACAAATCGATATGAGAATGCTTCACGGAGCGTGCCCAATCGTTTTGGTAATTACATTACTGTTATTGTTAATATCGTTGAACAAGAATCATTTCACTTTCATACCGGATAATTTTATTGATAGGGTCACAAATGGATCGCTACGAAGTGGACACACTTAAATAAAAACTTCCTTACGCGGCCATGCGATTTAAATCCGAACGTCTAAAAATGAAAATATATTGTATTCCTCTACATTACTGACTACTTCAAAGCATCTCAAATTGCAACAACCTCAACCTCCCGTGTATTTATTTATTTGAACAAGTTGGACAATCTCAATGGAGTGATTTATGTACGTACCTACGTCTGATTTCTTAAAGTATGTCCTAACCGAACCATCTTGTGGCAAGGCGTTTTTTGTAACCAAAAATGCATGACTGACGATTTGTTATTTTATGTTGTTACATAAAATATATTTGTTACAATTTTTATTGTTATGATTATAAAACATATAGGATAATGAATACGTATGAGAAATACTAAAGATCGTATTGAATACGAAGAATCGTATCAACGTGAATTTATCAATCATTATTATGATAACTTACATCACTTATAGGACGGCAGGTTGCATCATCCAACACTGAAACATTGCTCATGAAAAATTAGGAAAATATGTCCAACACATAATTTTGCTTTTTTAGTTTGTATAAAGAACACCAATTAGTTTTAATTCATAATTTCATGAAAATTTGTATGTAATACATTATACGACGTCGCATTGAAATTATTCCACAAAAAACCATAAACACGCATTTTTATTTCTGTATTAATTCGAGCAAATTAAATAATATCCCAAGGAAAATTCGACAAAATACAAACTTCAATGCACAGCACTGTATAGTTGAGTGGACCATTATCGCCACTTACACAACGTAATCTGGTGGTTGTGATCATGTTGAAAATTAAAGTAGAAACTACTTAAAAATCTTAAATTTCACAATCCATTAATCTAGTGAATAGTTGAATGATGTTGATGATGAATAGTCGAAGTCGAAAGAACATCCTGCCACTGCACTGGTAGTAGACGTTGAATTGGGGGCAGCAGCAGCTACAGTACTGTCTATACTACTCGCACTTGGATTATTGATTTCTTGAAGTTGCGTTAGCTTATCCTTCTTATCTTTACCTCGAATTCTTTCGTAGAAGAGAATGTAAGGGTCCTTCCCCAAAACTGACTCGAGAGAGGAAGGTGACACACTAGAATCGCTTATATAAAACCACTTATCTGGGGTATTCTCCGTATTGTTACTACTGCCATTAGTCTCATTTCTATTCGCAGGATTCGATCCGTGAACTTTAGTATAAGCTACATAATGGCCCCAATGTAGACTTCCGCTGTGTTCAACAATGCCATACAAAGCATACTTTACTTCTCCGTCCTCATCATAAATATCTTTGACTGCCGTATCATCTTTTTGTGGTGCACAGAACGGTGTCAAATTTAAAATGTATGGGAACTTAACTCGATCACTCAGTTTTGATGTTCCATGACTAGTGATCTGAAATCTTTTCAGGTGAACTGTCAGGCATTCAGGAGGTCTCCACACCATTTGACGACGACTACATGGACATTTGGTAATGGGGATAGGTTTGCTTGTTTCTATATTCTTTCGTTGAGACGACGTCACATTGTCGGCCTCAGAAATCGAATTCCTGCTTGATGAGGCAGAAATTGAAGCAGACTTTTTCTCTTCAGAAGAATCACTTTCAGAGAACCCCTCATCTTGTGTGGCAACCAAGGACAAAGACATGTTCTCTTTACTCGGCATATCAGATGAACTTAGAAAGTGGTCAGTAGTCGATACAACTTCCTTATCTTCATTTTCTCCGAGTAAAAATACAGGCGGCACATCGTTTCCTTCATCCTCTATGTCAGACGTGTTTCCGATTATTCCATCGACAGCTGGCTCGTCGAGGTCGTCCATATCCTCCGTTGCATTGCTGTACGGTTGTGTCGGTTCTACCTCCATCATAAGAGTAGTCGCAGGGTATATTTCGCTTTCTGGTACTTGTGCAGCAGGTTTGCTTTTTCTGTTTTCCTTAGTAGAAACAACAGGAGGTTTTACCCCAGGGAAGACTTCCTCAAAGCTAGCTCCTGCAGCAAGTTTTTCCAAATTTAGACGGTGACAATGCTCACATTCCACGGCGTTAGAACCGGTAAGCTGTTCTGGCTCGATAAACGAATTCAAGCAGTCTTCCAAGCTCCCTAAAATTGAGATTCACATATTGTCACAACCGCTTTGACATATACAAAGAAAATGATAAATAGGTAATGTTATTTATTTTCTTATTACTGTTGGAACCTCCTTCATCGTCAAAGATCATTCTTTTAGGAATCTGGTGATTTTTGGAGTACTACAAGGGAAAAGAAATGCAAACACATTACTTTACTAACGACGCAACGCTACATAAAAAAGATCACAAGAAAGATCGCAGTTATGCAGTCTTACCACACGAATGGGTAAACTAAGGTCAAGAAAATCCTCATGCGATGTTCGCACTGATTGACAAGTTAGACAAGTTTGGAAAGTGACCAACTCTCCGCCAAATACTTCATCGACAAAAGTCTTGTGGTACAATTTACGATCCCACTGTTTAAGCTACGTATTTAGAAAAACAAGAAAATATGTAATATTTTTTAAATCAAATTTTAAATCTTCCCTGTTAAGTTTAATATTGTAAAATTACCAATTCGGCTATGTTAGGGTCACAGTTCTTCCCCTCCGTCTTCTTAATACCGTAGCACTGCATTATAGCTAACCTGAACGCCTAAAATTTAAGCATACAAGCTTTAATAGTAACAATGACTTACATCAACACTTTTGTTTTGGGAACATTCAATTACCTTTATTTGATCCTTTTTCATCATGTCAACGACAGTTCTTAGCAATTCGTGAGAATCGTGCTGCTGCCCTGGTCGGAAATTCTTTCCCAGCGAATCATGAATGTCAGAAGGAGTAAAAACATGCCGTCCACGTCCAAAAAATTCTGAATTACCGTACGATCCGTTTCCCTGCTGTACATCAGCAGACCTAGTCATATGTTTGAACGCTTTTCGAAGTCGAGAAGTCATTGAATCTTTAGGTATAACTAATTTAAGTCGCAGGCATTTCTTCAGTTCTGTTTCGATCTCCGCCTTATAGTTTTCCGGTGTCAATTCTTTACTTGGTGACGACTTTGAGGATGCCCCTCCGGATGCGACGTCAAGTAAGCTATCCATTTCTGAGGAAGAGGGACTGGATCCACCAGTCTCTGTTTCAGTAGCAGGTACTACATGATTAGAGTCGCCATTTTCGCTCAATAAGCCTACCTCAGTAGATACTTGTGGAACAAACAATGATGACGCATTTTCACTATTGGTATCTGGAGTTACAGTACCTTGAACCTGTACCGAGGGTGGGTCAGCTGTAACCAGTATTTCGATTGTGTTTCCAATACCGTAGAGATCTAATTTGGGACTAAGACTTTTAGTTCGCGACATACATTGAAGGGCAGAGTTCATAAAGCAGGTATTCCCCAAATTTTCTAGCCCCTGTAGAAGTATTTAAAATTAAAAGTAATTTTATGATATATGTATCCATCAAAATTGTACATGGTACATAACATAGTTTACACAATGACAATTACATTATTATATCAGGAAACTTTTATTTACCATAGGCCAATCATCCCTAGATCCATTATCAAAATTTGAATGATAACTCGATGCCTTGTTTCTACTCTTTATATAACTTCTGTTAGCGGGCTTATTTTGAGTGTTCTCAACCGCCGCCGTCTCTGGTTGAGGGGGTGGAGGTGGTGGACCTAGAGCGATAACAGGTCCGGGACCAGTCTTATTGTTTGACTGCAGAGACTGTTTGAGCTTTGTATTTCGCTTCAGATACTGACTTGCGTCCTTTACAGTAGACGTTTTGGAGTCAATAAAGCTTTTACAGCTATAACACCTAAAAATAAAAGAAGAAAAATTTTAGTTAGTAAACTGTGTTAAAATTTGCCAACACTTTTGTTCTCCTGTAACACAATCACTTACCAAATTTTATCGAATTCCCCTCCAATTTTTAACACAATAGTATGCTGATCGGATCTAGGAGTTTTGAAGTGTACTTCTGCATCTCCTCCCTGAGCATTGCAATCTCCGCAGCCAAAATGACCGCATTGTAAGCAAAACCACACCTTGAAAAACATATTATAACATAATCAATTACAGTTAACCATCCATTTTATTTGCGCACAATTACATATTTACATAATTACGATTTACACTTCTTATATATCTTCTAAGCACGCGTTACTTACATTTACGTCTTTGGAAGACAAAGAACAAGAATCTCCAGCACCAACATCTTGGCTGCTCTGCGAGCAGGGTTTGGCAGAACAAGCAACATTGACATCAGATTTAACTGCCCTCCGTATGCCAGACATACTGGTTGAGTTCTTGATGTGAGGACAATTAGTTATTGGAGACTGAGTGGACTGATTTTCACCATTTTCGTTGGTACTCTGCGTAACCCGTTGATCACTTAGTTCATCTAACCATTGGTCCACACGGGCACGTTCATCCACACCACTGCAATTTGAGACGGAAATTTCGGGTTTGGACACTGATAACGCATCAGCTTTCAAATCACCAACAACACCACCCGAATCTGATTCATCTGCAGGAGTCGAATCACCAGTAGTTTGCTCCGAATCCTCAACGTCGGTGTCCATTATGTTATTACTTAGGACAACAGTTTCGTTTAAGCTAGCTGAGATATTGTCCGATGATGAGGGTTCCGTTTCTGACACGTCTGGATCCTGGTCATCAGAGGCTTGCCCGCTCCTCTGATTTTTCTTGCGAGTTTTGTTTCGTCCCATATTAGAAGATTAACTGTCCAATTTGAAACAAGGGATTAAATTGTCGCAATATATCGTCCTTAGAAGGTCTCTAACTAGAATTTTGGCAAAATAAGTGTTTGGGCAAACACCAAATCCCAAACTGCAAGCATATAAATTCCTGTAATAAACAATTTGTCAGTCAGCACAAATTTTTTTATTGTTGCATGTTCGTGTAGTTCACATTTTTATGGAAAACTTTCTGTATGAGAAAAGTGTTAATTAGATTAGCTATAGTACTAAGTACGAATGTCATTGATTAAAATCTGAATCTATAAGTAATTTTGATGACGATTTGCCATCCTATCAATTGAATTCTCCGTTTGAACTGAGCCACAAAACTAATTTGGCGTCGTCCTAGTTAAGAAGGTGAAAGATTGCGTATTTTATTTCAAGGATGACTCGACCACTGGCTGATGGCTGCTAAACATTGTATATATTGAATATTGGATTCCACAGCAGGGTTGGATAACCAACTCTACCCCAAAATACATACAAACATTGTATATGGAGTTTTTGCAATACCAATATTTATGTAAATTGTCATTATTTTGCAATTTTCATGCATCGCTACATAAAAGTTATGTTTATGTCCCACAAAGAGCCAACTAGTGCGGTGATTAAATATTTTTATAACTATCCAAAAATCAGCCTTCCCAATGTTATCGTGCTTTTTCAATCAGTACTAAATACATTGCACACTTCACTGATTTTGAGATTTCTTTATGACATTTGTTTAAAAAAATACAACATACGTTGTACGTATAAAAACCGCAGAATCAGTCTAAACATTAAGACATTATGTGTTCCGTTCTTGGCCTGTCTCTCTGTTTTAAAAAACTGTGTTCTACGATGAATGCACTTGAACGTGATTTACTCTCTGATAAACAGTAAACAGGTTACATAAATAAATGAACCTTCGCTTTTCTGCTTCTGTGCTTTTTACCTTTTCACTTTTCAGTGCAAAGTGCAACAACTTTTTTAATGTAACGTTTCCAGACAAGGTGTACAAATGTGTTTCTTTCTCGTGAAATTTAAACTTTCACTCTTTTCGTGGCACCTTTGGTCCTTCAGACTCAAACCTTTTCATAAAACTTAGCAGACAACCTTATCCTCTATTTTAAGTCGCTTTTCCTTGTAAAATTAACTGTTCTTTCCCACAAAGGCTCGCACGGTTGGGTAATATGTGTATATGGATTATTATTACAGTAAAGATATGTACAATAAATGCTAAATAGGGAAACGATACCTTTAAAAGGATTTAAAGCAAAATTTTCCTTTCTTCCTTCCAACCGATTGATTGTCGCTAGTATTTGGAAAGTTTTTTTTCCTTGCTAACAATATCCGTCCATTTATTCAAAAATAGCAGTACAGTAAAACAATAAAAGGTATTGTATCGCTATATTTCATTTTTTATTAATATGTGACTTGTAAAAAAAGAGAAATTTCGTTATTATTAGCAGACTTATTAAGAGTTTCAAGTTGTGAAGAGTAAATGGGAGAGTAATGACTGAATTTGTTATTGGATGACACAAGAGAAGTATTTCCTACTAACTTTTTACACTCGAAGTAAAGCCAGAGAGCTCTCTCATACAGGACCATACCATCATCCATCCACCTTCGTAAAAACCACTCACTCTTCTCTACTTTACTTTACGACGACGACCATACCACCACCACTACTTCACAAAAACTATACCACCATTGCCACCTACCTACTACTGCTCTCAGGGATTTCTTTTGAAAGAATCTTTTATCATGCGATCATGCCATGCCGTGCCAAACCAATAAGCCAAAGCGCAAAGCGTAGCGTAATATATGCATTGTTTCATATTTGTAACTTACAACACATTTTGTGTAAGTAAATACATTCTGCCTATAAAATAATAGCTACCTATGTATATTCTCTCTACTTCTTCTATACAACTTTGCACATCACTTCTTACAATATAAAGTAAGCGCTAAGCAAGCACCATCACCACCATCAAGAACCTCCAAAACAGCATAACCATAATGAAACCTAGATTCCTTCTCTTAATTTTTTTATAGAGCTTCGAGTATTATATTTATATATCATCCATATATTCATATTATATGTAGTTGTATTAAAAATGGTGTTCGAAAAAAGCATATAATCGGCATATGTACTTTTGTAGGTACATTATATTTGGCTGAAAGAAGCACTTTTTACTACTACCACTAAACCCTCACCATATACAGCAAATCGTCCATTTCCAAAGCAAGCGCTGCTTACCTTATGCTTATATGCCTTGAGTCTTGAGTGTGTGATATATAGTGCCAGATACCTACTGCTACTCTGATCTATCCCCTTTGTTGGTTATTTACTTGTAATAAATGACCGAAAGTTTCATTGAAAAATTAAATATTAGAAGTGTTAGTTAAGTAATAATATAAGTTATATACATATATTCATATTTAGATATAAACTGACTAATATGATATGACGACTTCTTGAATGCGTAGGAATGCTATATGTTATGTGGAAAATTGGGCATTGTGAATCCTTACAACAGCCAGCAAAAGTAGTGGTGGTAAGGTTAGAACTTACTTACGCATTAGGGAGTCATCTATAATTTATGTAGATACTTCTAGAGCAGTATATCTCGCTGTGTTGCTCAAAGAGATCATGGTGACTGATGGGTGGTCGGTACGTCGGTGGGTGGGTTGAATTACATCGTGGAATATTAACGATTCCTTTCTAAAGATGCAGAAATACCGCCTTTAATACAAGTCGAAAATGTGTTATTACTGTCAGGTATGTGTGAAATTGAATCTGCAGTAAAGTATTCGTGCATAAGTATCAATATCTAATAGGGAATTTTTGCGAAAAGGAAAACAGGAAATACGTACGCAAATACGTTGAATGGACTACTTGAAATGTTACTTCTACCGAAAATGACGCAGACAGACACATTTTTATCTCGCAGAACGGAAGATTGAGAATGAGATCAGATCGCTAAAAAAATATGGCTACAGCATTACATATAGATAAACCGAGTTTAATGATTGAATGAAAAAAGACATCTAAACTAAAAATATAATCCATACCTAATCTGAGCTTATGGACGGTATAATGTATGACATAGGTGTGATATGATGGATGATATCGATATGTGTGCGGAGTTTGAAGCCAGAAGAACCATTTACCCTAAATATTATTTTTGTGCATAAAAGAAACTAGTTCTAATTTCGCGTTTGGGGATCTGATCTGGCGCTCAAATGACGAGGTACAATGTAGGTATGGACAAATATATTTATGCCTAATTGCATTTCAGCAGAAACATTTATTCGTTTTGCCATATAATAATTGTAAATGCTGCTCAGTATTATTGTTCGCACATGTAATGAAATTTTGAGGTGGTAGTAATGAATTATGAAATTAAAAATAATTTACACTAAACCTAAACTCGGTGTAATATGTTTGCAAAAATGCTACATGCAAAGAACAGTGATAAGTTGGAATACGTAAGTGGTCTACCTAATCTGGTGAAAATGAAAACAGGAGACAGTTCTGTTTCATGTATGTGATATCAATCTGAAGTATTTTGGGATTGCATTTTTGCTACATGCATATATATCTGTCACACGTAACACGTCCGATGCGTCTCTTACTATGGGAGCTATAAAGAATGACACAAGTTGTCAGTGACGGTTGTTGTTACCGTTGCCTCCTTGTTGGTCATCTTTAAAGCGTTTTATGACACTTTTGCTCATAGTTGTACATGTTCGTCAGATTTAAAGTTAGATTTGCCAGTTGTTAAAACTTTGTATAAATTATCATTATTTACCTAATGATGTTAGTGCGAATGTGAGAATCAGCAAATGTGATGCATCCAAAGGTTATAACTTATAACTTAATTCCAGCTTACCATAATGGTATCGGTCACCCCTTACTTACGTAAATACTGGAATGACAACATCAAACCAGCGAAATAACATAAAGGTTTTGATTAATAATTTTGCTAATTACCAGTTCCAATCGTTAAACAAGTGCAAAGATCTAATTTTATTGTGTAAAAATAGGTACGACGCCTAAGGTAAAAATAGGCCTTGTGTTAAACCTACAGATCATTGATCGTGGTCATATCTTTCGTGTGTCACATAGGCAGGAGAATAATACGCTATGCTTGAACAAAAAATCACACTGCGCTGCTGGCACTGCTTCTTCTTCATTTATTGCGTCACTTCTACACAATTTCAAGTGTAAGATAAGGTAGTCTAGGGTTCATTTTTGGTTTAAATGCCGTATCCATACCTGGGCGGGGCACCGGTGCCCGGTGGCCCAATATGGTGCACCGGCTACCGGGCACCGGTGCCCACCCGGTGCCCGGTGCCCCGGTGCCCCGGTGCCCAGTCATATGGTCGGTGGCCGGTGCCCCGGTGCCCCGGTGCCCAGTCATAT